>JAFIRS010009049.1:0-12582 GCA_018342105.1 Gonioctena quinquepunctata | reverse complement strand
AATAGAAAATCAAATAATTATCTGAATGAAAATCAAATTTTCAATTTCAGATTTTTCTTTGAGTTAGGGCCTTCTCGAATATCTATCAGATGTAGTTCAATGTCCAGCGTGGCTTTAGCCGGGAAGTAATTGTTTTCTGTTAGACATTCACAAAAAAATAACTTCATTTCAATCGTGGATTTTTCAATTCCAGAAACATCTTTCTATCAATATTCAATTGAGAATGTTTCCCTTTTCAACATGAATACCCCACAAAGAGGTTTCTTGACGATGGAAGATAGTAAAAGATTTCAGTGGCAGATGATTCCACATCTGATTTTATGAACATCCTGTTTATATTTTCAACAAATCAAGAATAACTTTATATCCAACAAAATAGAACAGTTAAATAAGATGTACGGAATGCCATCCACCAGTCTCTTGACAATAAGCAAATCTACGGACACATTCCTCTTGCACATTGCAAATAACTTCCGGAGTAATTCTGTTAATTTCGATCCTAATTCGTTTTCAACTTTGTAGATTTTGCGGCCTATCTACATAGACCTTCAATTTCAAATCCCTACAAGAAAAAATCCAGGGTCGTTAATCTGGAGATCTTGGGGGCCACTTCATCGGTCCGCGTCTACCAATCCACCTCCTAGGAAAACAGTTATTCAAAACCTCGCGAACATCACGTGCATAGTGCGGGGGTGCACCATCTTGTTGCAACCAAATACTTTCATTTAGTGAGTTAGAATTGTTGGCGTTTGGAATGGCGTTTGGAAAAATATATTTTTATTATTATTACATTATGATTATGAAATTCTTATATTGTCATCGGTCCTTGATATGTGTGACAAATTTCAGATTATTCGGAAGATTGGAAGTGGGTGAATATTTACTCCCAAGATTCCATTACATTGTGAGTTATTCAGTTACGAATGAAGATAATAAAAGCGTGTTAAAAAATGCAAAATTTTATTTTTTTGAACCAAGGCTCTAATCCCTTAGACTGCCCTGGCAGACTAGTGAGTCAGTGCTCTACTACACCAATGGATCGTTTCCAAATATTAATAGTTAGTTATTTCCTAGTCTGAAATGGAAACAAAGACAATCATAATAGGCAAGTTAGTGTCAAATAAATGTCAGTTGAAATATCAACAAATATTCTTCACAAATTCCAAATGAAAAGGTTCAAAGTGAAATGGCTCTTTAGGTGAAACCACGCATAGAAATTTTATTTTTTTGAGCGGAGATAGAACCAGAACTCACCAAGGTATGGACTTGTTCAATGCGAAGTATCCAAATAATCAGTCGTTCAACAGTCAGTAAGATTGAGAAAAATTGAGAAACTGGTCATGTCAACATATTCGAATGCTGGACTTCCTAAAATAGAAGAAAACGTGAAACTTGATGTTCTATTGGGTGTAGAGAATAATCCTCACAATACTTCACGACAAATTGCAGCAGACCTTGACATATCCCAAAGTTCTGTATTACGTATTCTAAAAGCAGAAAAGTACCATCCATACAAAGTACAGCTACATCAACAACTCAATGATGATGATCCCGATCGCCGTGTGGAGTTCTGTGAAATAATGCAGGATTTGTGTAACCGCAATCCACGTTTTATAAAACAAATTCTGTTTTCCGATGAGGCCACGTTTTACCTAAATGGTTCAGTAAATCGTCAGAATTGCAGATATTGGAGTAGGGATAATCATCATTGGATGATGGACGGGCATACTCAATACCCTCAGAAAGTCAATGTTTGGGTAGGGATAATAAACGACAGGATTATTGGCCCGTATTTTTTCGAAGGAAATCTCACAGTGGAGCGTTATTTGGAGTTTTTAAGAAATGAACTCATACCTAGCCTTGCCGATATTTTTCCAAACGCCAACAATCCTAACTCACCAGATGGAAGTATTTGGTTGCAACAAGATGGTGCACTCCCGCACTATGCACGTGATGTTCGCGAGTTTTTGAATAACTGTTTTCCTAAGAGGTGGATTGGTAGACGCGGACCGATAGAGTGTCCTCCAAGATCTCCAGATCTTACGCCCCTGGATTTTTTCTTGTATGTAGATAGGCGGCAAAATCTACAAGAGTTGAAAAATCGAATTGGGATCGAAATTAACAGAATTACTCCGGAAGTTATTCGCAATGTGCAAGAGGAATGTGTCCGTAGATTTGCTCATTGTCAAGAGACTGGTGGATGGCATTTCGAACATCTTATTCAACTGTTCTATTTTGTTGGATATAAAGTTATTCTCTTATTGAAATAAAATATTAATTTTTGTTCACCCTGTACAAAAAAAATCTAATTAATTTATATCATTGAATGCAGTATTGAAAGGCCTTTCAGATGAGGTATCACAAGACATCTATTCCAATTTAAAAAAATTACCGATTACGTCACCATGTCAAAACCAGTGACATAACCTCTTCAGAATATACATAAAATATTCGGCATTTTAAAATAAAAATCGACATATTTCAGGATTTTTGTCAAAAGTACATGGCTTGCGAAATATCGAATTTGTTCCATAATTTTGACGTGCACTGTATAATAACTGATTTCAAATAATTCCACCTGTGCAACAACAAATGTGTATAAACCACTGTGCCTGTAATCTTTACAAATTCATCAATTTTTGTTGAATGTATTATTTTCATGATTGAGAATGTTTCCCTTTTCAACATGAATACCCCACAAGAGGTTATCTTGACAATGGAAGATAGTGACTAAAGTTTACCTTTCAGTCGCAGATGATTCCACATCTGATTTTATGAACATCCTGTTTATATATAAAACAATTCGTATTGTGAAATAAAAAACAAACATTGAAAAAATCATCAAAATCCTGAGTTATTCCATTGGGTCCAGAAGTTCCACCGACTGGACTGCTAAGGGGGCCTAGTATCCATTGCACACAGAACAGTGAGAATTATCACAGAAATGTCTTCGTATGCATATTATTTTTTTCAGACTGCTAGCGTCTCTACTTTTCCTCACTGTGGAAGAAACGGGTTAGAGGCTCCAGAAATCCATGCTATATAAATTTGCGTTCAAGTTACCTTGCAAGGGGCTCCAGGGGCGCATCAATCTATATCCTGTCAGATAGCAAAGCAGCTCTAAAAGCTCTAAAGTCTCATCTTGTGAGTCCTGACTGACTTGGGCCTGCAAACTGTCCCTGGGACAACTGGCTGTGAATAATCGGGTCACTCTAATGTAGGTGCCAGGTCACAAGGGGCTCAAAGGCAATGAGGAAGCAGGACCTTGCCAAGAAAGGGACAGAACCCTCCTCAAAGCCTACATTGAGAAAGAATTTGCTTTGCAACAACAAATGTGTATTGGCCACTGTTGCTGTAATCTCTCCAAATTAATTGATTTTTTTTTGGGATGCTGTGGAGTAGAACAGTTGGTATTGTGAAATAAAACATTGAAAAAATCATCAAAATCCTGAGTTGTTCCATTGGGTTTGGAAGTGACAACCTTCACCTACTCGACTATATAGTATGATAGGGGGGCCTAGTACCCAAGGTTCACAGTACAGTGGAAATTATTACCGGAACGTCTTTGTATGCATACTATTTTGTTTAGCCTGAAAGCGTCTCTACTTTTCGTCAGGGCCTCTTCTATATAGTTTTCTGTTTCGGTGGGGATTTTTCCTAGGCTTGATACCCTCACTATTACATAACTGTTTCCTATTTGTCGGCCTGCCTTCATCTGATTCCACTTCATTTTATGGGTTTCCATCTACTTTTGTATGATAGTCATATCACAGTTTTCAAATGAAACAAAATGCGTATTATTTCACTGTTCCAAATTGAAGTCCCCAGAATTCATTCGCTTTTGAACTGTTCGAACTCCTTTTCATCATACGCCAATTACTGAAGTACAAAGAACACGCTTACGTTTCTTAGTAAAATTTCCACCCGATTCTCGTAGACCTAAGCGTGCAATAATTGTGCCCAGTTACTTGATAGGTTGTTGGTCCTCTCTAGTTCCGCTACATTTGCCAGTCTAGCACGTCACCAGGCAATTTGTATTTCGACCAATGCTCCATATGCACAGGCTGCCACGTGAGGTACGGTCGATCGTCTGAATCCAATGAGTCATCATTTCCTCAAATGGGGAATTAATACGGCCAGCTGCAGGACTCCTCATTCTCAACGAACAGTGAAGGTATTCCGTTGCCATATTCAAATGGAAACAACACCTCAGGACCGCTCGAATTGTCATATCTAACATTTCCATGTAAGCCAACCTGAGATCCATGACTGGATGTATCTAGAAATGATATTCATCCGAAGCATATTTTAACGCTGATGCGCCCCCAATGACGCATTGGTTTTACGTTTTATTTAATTCTCAGTGGAACTCCACCCACTTTTTTTTCCAATGTACTAAAATGATAGCTTTCCAAATAGTAAAGATCAGGCTATCGCGCATTTGGTTTCTTTGTTTTAACCGGACGATATCATAAGAAGAAAAATATACGGGAAGAAGGCTTCAACGAGCCGACATGGCATCTCAAATGTTTGAGTTGAGTTGGAGACTGACATTTGATATTGAGCTTGTTAGGTAAGGTACACAAATCAGCTCATTTTTCTCAGCAATTCGCAGTCAAAATGAACACATTAATATATCCTTAAACTTGGCCTAGAACGATTTGATATAGCTATCAGATTGCCATTCCGCTCCTAAATCATGGACTGAGTGAACACTGGAATTTCCACAAGGTCCTGAGGAATGTAATATAACGGTTAAAATATTCTTATCAATTTTTTGACGTTACCAAGAGTTTCTGAATTGATGCGACTGATACTCGATGGAGCAAACAAAAGACATTACCCTCACTGATTTATTTTCCCTAAACTTGGATTACGAAACCACGACACATGTTTCGCTATACAATATGAATATTGTCTCCACCTGACAAAGCTATTGTGAAGCAAAATACGTGCCGTGGTTTTGTTAACCCAGTTCAGTGAACATCATTTAGTGAAGTGAATGTCTTTCGTTTGCTTTTCCTACAATTCACACCTCACTCGTTTTTGTTATCTAACGACGTGAATATAACGACCGTGAACCGAAATGGAACCGGTGAGATTAATAAAAATTATTGGGCACCAATCCAATCCGGGGAAGTAGTTGTTTTCTGTTAGACATTCACAAAAAATAACTTCATTTTAATCGTGGATTTTTCAATTCACAGAAAAATCTTTCTATCAATATTCAATTGAGAATGTTTCCCTTTTCAACATGAATACCCCACAAGAGGTTATCTTGACGATGGAAGATAGTGACTAAAGTTCATCTTTCAGTCGCAGATGATTCCACATCTGATTTTATGAACATCCTGTTTATATTTTCAACAAATCAATCTATCATACCCCATGACAGGTTTTAATGTCAGAAAACACTAATTTCAAGTGTCTCTCAAAGAAATGATTCTAACTTTTCCATCTTTGCAAAGTGAGATTGCTTCTTGAAAATGTGTTTCCCATTTTTTCGGTCTTCCTGATGATCGGAAGCGTGAAATAGATTTTCGTCGACAAAAAATGTATTGAAGACCTAGTGAATGCGATGTCTCTCCTGCGTCAATGTTACGAATGATTTCTGGTGAGTACTCTCTTTTTTGAAAACATTCTTCTTTCCTCATTAATCTTTATGAGTTCTTAATTAAGACTGGGAAAAAAATCAAATAACTATCTGAATGAAAATGCAAATTTTCAATTTCAGATTTTTCTTTGAGTTAGGGCCTTTTCAGAATATCTATCAGATGTAGTTCAATTTCCAGCGTGGCCTTAGCTGGAGAAGTAGTTGTTTTCTGTTAGACATTCACAAAAATAACTTCATTTTAATCGTGGATTTTTTAATTCACAGAAAAATCTTTCTATCAATATTCAATTGAGAATGTTTCCCTTTTCAACATGAATACCCCACAAGGGTTATCTTGACGATGGAAGATAGTGACTAAAGTTTATCTTTCAGTCGCAGATGATTCCACATCTGACTTTATGAACATCCTGTTTATATTTTCAACAAATCAATCTATCATACCCCATGACGGGTTTTAATGTCGAAGACACTAATTTCAAAGTGTCTCAAAAGAAATGATTCTAACTTTTTTTCCATCTTTGCAAAGTGAGATTGCTTCTTGAAAATGTGTTTCCCATTTCTTTCGGTCTTCCTGATGATCGTGGAAGCGTGAAATAGATTTTCGTCGACAAAATGTATTAAGACCTAGTGAATCGATGTTCTCCTGCGTCAATGTTACGAATGATTTCTGGTGAGTACTCTCTTTGGAAAACATTCTTCTTTGCCTCATTCATCTTTATAGTTCTTAATTGAGACTGGAATGAAAATCAAATAATATCTGAATAAAATGCAAATTTTCAATTTCAGATTTTTTCTTTTGAGTTAGGGCCGTTTCAGAATATCTATCAGATGTAGTTCAATGTCCAGCGTGGCTTTAGCCGGGGAAGTAGTTGTTTTCTGTTAGACATTCACAAAAAATAACTTCATTTTAATCGTGGATTTTTCAATTCACAGAAAAATATTTCTATCAATATTCAATTGAGAATGTTTCCCTTTTCATTATCATCTACAAATGAAGAACCTCAAAAATACACTGTGCAGTTCTTCTTGTTCTTCTCTGGGTAGAGTGAGAAAGAGTGGAAGAAAATGCTGCTCTGAGTTTGGGGGTAAGTTGACTGCCCGCTTGCTCTTCCAGGAGGGCGAAGAGGCAGCCCCTTCTGATGTTAGCAGTGGAGCTTAAAATATACTAGCTTAGTTTATTTTTGAAGATTTCAACATACGAGTCACCTCCTGCTTATAGTATTTCTAATCCCAATTGGACCGACATAAAAAGTTTCGAGAAGGAATTCCCTTCCACACGACTGAACTTTTTTATGATTGTACCAGGAACGCTTTGTAAGTAAAAACACTGGTAGTATATAAATTTTTCATTTTCCGAGCAGTGCATATGAACATTCTTCGTAGTGCTCTCATTTTTATTGCCGTTCCAATTGGGATTAGAATAACTATACGCACATGTGTCTAAACTCGGTTAATTTGATTGTGATACTTAAAAACTTTTGCTTTCCTAATATATTCTATTCTAGGCTGCCAGTGCTGTAAAAACATGGAAAAAAAATAGCTTCCGAAAAATGCCTAGCAGTTGCGTACCTGTCCCTTTGTTCGGGTTCTATTAGTATTAATATTATTTTGCGATTTCAATGTTGTTTTACTCATTCGTCAATTTCATTGAACAGTTCGAGTTTTTCGAAATTTACACACTATTCTCTGTGAAACTCATCAGATATTTTAGTTATAAAATCTTGTGAGTTTTCAATTTCTGCAAGTTTGCGAAGATCATCTAATCGGATGTATCTGTTGCTGTTAGCTGCGATACGGAGTGCTTTATTCTGCAGCCTCTCCAGTCTCGATATTGAGTTATAGATACGCTGCAGAATATTGGGCAGGCCTATGTCATTGCAGGTCTTATTATCTGCTCATAGATGCGGATTTTATTAATTGAAGATAGGTTAGAGTTGCGTGCAATCAGGGTATAGATGCGCTTAATTGCGGCCTCTCCCCTGTGCAACGCTAACGTTACATGTTTGTGGAGATTCATACGTCTCCAATTCCACCCCAGGTATCTCGCTGAAGGCTTTTTCGTCACAATGCTGTTTTCCAACTGTGATTTCCAGAAGATCTCCACGTTTGTTCGTTTCCTCGTGAAATAAACGACCTCTGTTTTGTTCGAATTGAGCTCAATCTTGTTTTTCGCTAATAGGGTATGACCAACCGATCCAGGTGAATCTGGAGGTGTTTTGCAGCCACTTTGCTATAGAACGAGTGGGCATAGATCGCGGTGTCATCCGCGAACATAGCCGTACTCGTCCGAGCGAAGGTCGGAAAGTCATGTGTATACTGGTGTGCCGTTTACATGAACCCTGAAATTCCACCCCGTCAGGTATGACTCGATTATTTTGAATAGGTAAAATGGCATGCGTGCCTCTGCCATTTTTGTGATTAGCCCTTCTGTTCAGACCGTGTCGAAGGCTTTCTGCATATCCAACAGGACCATAACTGTGTAGTGATCTCTATGGAAGGCTTCTTCTACCCCTTGAACAACTCGGGATACTTGAGAGGTCCCGAACCCGAACTGCTCAGGCGGGGTAATTTTTAGCTCTTTTTCAAAATCTACAACACGTTTCAGTAAGATTTGGTCCACCACCTTGGCCACCACACTGAGAAGTGAGATGGGCCTATAGCTTTTTATATAGTTTTTGTTTTTCTCCGGTTTCAGCAGGGGGGTTATTTCTGCAGTCTGGGTAGTGTTAATAATATATAGCAACTGAACTAGATATTTTCTCGGAAGGTTTTCAAGCAGGATGCCGTCCAACTCGTCAATACCCGGAGATTTGTTATGAGGTAGCTTTCTGATTACCCTCAGATTCTCTCCATAGTTTGTTAAAACTTTTTGAAGTTCTGAGGGTATACGAAGTTCAATAAACTAAAAAAAGACATGTTCCGTCTGTGAATTTAATTCCTACGTGTTCTATCGTTGAATTTTGATGTGGGATTTCTGTGTAAGAAATTCCGTTTTTTATTGGAATAGCTACTCCCCCCGTGTGCCTCTCACCTCCCGGTGGTGTATGCCCTGAATGTTAAATTATGATTCTGTCGGAGTTTGGTCTCAGACGGAAGCATTATATCTACTGAATGTTCATGAATGAAGTTGCTGAGAGGTGCAAACTTCCCGACAATCCATTCGCATTGAGCATACATGCCTTAAGACCCCTATCTCCCGCCATTGAACAGGAAGGATTGGGTCGTTACTCTTAGCCTACTTTTTTTCACTAACAATTCGTAAAGTTCGATTGAAGCCCTCTCTACTTTTGATAAATCTACTTATTTCGATATTTTTTCAGAAATTTGAAATAAGTTACTAGCAGTGTTTGTTAAGGATGTGGGGGGGGGGTGAGGTATAGGGGGTAAACCTACGTTTGCTTGGATTCTTCTGGGGGACATAATTTCCGGCATTCCCTTCTCTCTGTTGTTATACGGTCGTTCTTCTTGTTGGGGAGGAACCGAAGTTCCGATGTACCCTCTTCACGACTCCTGATGTCCCCTGTCTGGCTGGGGTAGCACCGATCCTTTGGTGTATCCTCTTTTCAACTCTTGGCTCCCTACTGGTAAGGGTAGCAACGAGCTTTTGCCGTACTCTCTTCTCGTCTCCTGACTCATTTCTGGTTGGGGCATCGATGGATTTCCATCGTCTTGGACACCAATCCAATAACATTTATTAGATACAATAAAATTAAAATATACATTTTAATACTCAACTACTATATACAATAAAACGAACTATTTTCTCTGCCTCCTCTTCTGCGCGGGGGCTGGGGGGTGAAAGGATGGGAAGGAGTTTTGGCAATAGTATGGGGAAATATTGACCACCAGCTTGCCCCCTCTTGGGGTGAAGTGGTGGCCCCTGTTGATCTTAACAGGCTGCCTCTTACATATTGTTAACTTCCATTGTAACAATTTGTGTAATTGATGCCTCCTGCTGTCGCTTATGCACCCATTAGCATTATTCTGGATTCCAAAAGTTATAACGATATATACTTGAATGTATTCTACTTCCATAAGTCTGCATACCGAAAAATGAAATTGAATAAACAATAACTGGTTTAAAATAATTACGTGCTCAATTTTTTTTTACCCCTTTTGGGTTTTAATTATTGTTTTGTTCTACTCCCTGTTCTCCCTGTAGATGTCAAGACTTTGCTTCCTAGGTGTATCCGACCTGACATTTGTTATATTTGCCGCGAGCGGACTCTTAGGGAGGTGGAATTGATGAAACTTATCGAAAATTTTCTTCATGTAGGTTTCTTGTTTTTCTACTCCCGCCAGTTCGCGTAGATCATCCAACCGGATGTATCTATTACTGTTAGTAACGATACAGAGAGCCTTGATCTGCAGCCTCTCTAGCCTGGTCTTGGGCACCCCTGGCAGGTCAGATTGACAAGAGTCTTATCGATATCTGTAGTCAAGCAACATCGGGCGTGGCTAGTACTTGAATGGGGGACCACCTAACAGGGAAGGTGCACGTTAAAAATGCCCTACCAACTGAAGCGTAGTGGCATATTCGCAGCTGCAGGCGTCTCATCAATAAGCACGAGATAAGTCGATAGATATTCCGTCCTTCGGAGAGGACGTTAAAATGGCGGTAGCGAGTTCATAGATGTTGAGCTCGTTAAAAAATAACAGAGTATTCGGAAAAAATTCCGGTTTGGGGGAATGTGCTCACCGGCCCTGGTCATAGAAAAAAGCCGACGTTATATAGAGCAATCAGAAAAAATTATCCCAGAAATGCGAGTTGACAAACAATGAATGAAACTAAGTGGATAATATTATGAAAATATGTTGCATTCAGATATGTTCATGCATTCTCCAAATGTCTTTGTCATTTGATGTGGGGCCCTACCCGTTAATTTAATCAGCCAGTCGGTAGACCCTCGTGTGATATAGAGTCAAGGATTTCAGATACATTGAAGATCATCATATGAACTCTCTCAATCTCAGATTAAGGTGTTAAGTACACATAGGTTTTCTACAAATCACCAAGAATTCAATCATCATCTTCAATTTACATTTCTATAGGTATTTGTGGAAGTCACTTAGTATTTTTCGAAGTACCTGTTGAAGGCCTAAGAGCTGCTGGTTCAGCTTCTCGGTTTCTCCCCATCGCGTTCGGGGATGGGGATTATTTTTGACGTATGAGGATCGTTAGGTAGATTCCCTCCAGCAACAGTTCATCATGAGTCCACATGAGAGCCACTACAAGCGGCCCCACGTATTCCTGATAAGAAGTTCCAAAAATATCAGACCGGTAACAGTGGAAGGCCTCACCATTGAAATTGATATCCAGATCGTCTTGCATTGAGAATTTACCACGCGCGCCAATATTTCCGGAATTTTTTATACTTCCGACTCAAATTGGGCTCATGTAGGACATGTTCTCGTTGCCACTTCTAGCCTGTGTTCATGGCAAGGCACCATGCATCCACTCTCAGAGTGAGTTCGAAAAGTTCTGTTTTGGATATCCATCAGTCAGTATCCTGGGGCATCGCCGCTATAGCTCAATGAAGGAAAAAGAGTTTTCTTGCTCTTCTGCCAACTCAGTCGGAAATGATCGCCAGTACAGCCTGCATTTAGATGAAATTATGATAAAACCCCTTGTGAGACGTCTCGTGTGGCTCACCCTCACCTGCCTCAAGAGACTGATCTGGCATTAACCGGATAAGTTCTTGGCTCATGTTCATGAATATTACTCTTGCAACTCGATTGGCCAATTCACAACGATTGCTCGATTGTATTCAGATGTATGTTTATGATTTGGTAGACTGATTCCCATCTTTGAACAGAGATATCCACACTTAGAAACCGGAGACTCACCCCCGATTGATGAGCTACAAAGATTATTATCTGCGTTATCGCACTCACGAAGGCAGTCCCGCACTTTGACAGGCACTTGTCAAGTTCGCATTTTAATTGATATTTTGACCTTCCTGAGAATTTTTGCAGAATCGGGTTGGTAGCATTACCCGGAGCTCTTTGTTCATGAATCTCACCCACTGCAATGGTTTATAAACATGCCATCTCCAACGGATCAATGTAAAATCCATCGATCACCAGCGATTTCGAAAAGTTTGGTCCTTTTTTCTATTGACTAAGTGATCTCCAATCTACAGATTCAGTGGCACCATCAATTTCTGTGATGGAAAACTATCAAAACAGTGTCAACGGAAGAATAATCGTAGTAGGACCCGCTCGTACTTTACTGCCATTTTTCTCGGACTCAGACAAATATGTCACAGATGACACCGCGAATCAGTATCAACTCCACAGCCGTTAAATAAGCCGTTTATCTCTCCAAGCTCAGTCGATAAAGCCTACTCTTAGTTGCCTTTCGGACTGGATAAACCAAACACCCTTTATCGCGCGTCGATTCCCTATCAGTTCAGACGCTATTTTCGTTAACAAACATGAATTTTAACAAGTGCATATCAGGCGCAACGACGGAAATCCTTATCGCATAATACCACCATATTATTATTACATGTGCCAAGTACTATGACCGCATACAGAATCGAACAGTTGGAAAAGTGCCATCGGAAATGTTCGGTGACCCCGTCCTCACCTGTCAGACACCCATACAGGGCGATCTGCCAAGACAGGCCATCCAGCCGATAATGTACACCATCGGGTGAGAAGAGCTTCCCCAGATTCGGTTGTGAAAACCCAGTTTTGAAAGTGAAAGAGACGCGCGTCAGCTCTTGTCGATGAACATTGATGGACATCTATTATAGCGTTCATAACGGCAGTACGGATTATAATTCACTTCAGGAAAATCGACAGAAATTCTTGGGTTGAAATTGTAAACCTGCAAAAAAAAAAGGTGAGTCTATCTGAAAAAAAACAATTTCTATAATTATTCATATACCCATATATAAAAGGAATCACCTAAAAAAATCAGTTGTCAGATATGGATAAGCTCCCAAAGTATCAATTTAGAG
>JAFIRS010009048.1:0-12614 GCA_018342105.1 Gonioctena quinquepunctata | reverse complement strand
ATTCCTCTAATGTGGTTCAATCAAAGATCAGTTTGACACATAGACTCCACAATTGGATTTGGCGGAAAAAAATTCATACATGTTTTGTTGTACTCGCATTTGAGTCAATTCGGAAAACGCTTTTATCGTTTCTTAAAACCAAAAAAAATTTCGATCAATTGGGGGGATGAATAAAAAAATTTAAAGGAATTTCATGTTATTTGTTGGTAAACATTAGATAAATTAATTCCTTGACAATGAAAATTATCTTAAACAGTTGCATTTAGTGTTATTTTTTTTGTTGGTGAATAAAAGGATTTCCAACCAAGCCCTTTACCCAAAAACGAATCGATAGAATTGATTTTTTTTAATTTTGAAAAGAAAAAATTTTTTCAAAGGTATCACGCCATATGTCTTTTAAAAAAATTTGGGGGTGGCGTCACAGCCCCGAGGGGGAATGTATTTCGGGGAATTTCATCCGAACGATGCCCCCTTTCGAAAATGTAGTTGACGTGTCCGAGCGTTTTATATAATTGGTTCTGCCGACCTACAGAGCCCTGCTTTTTCAAGGGCCCCCTCTGTATAATTTGATACAATTGATGATAGTTTATAACAATTAATTTCGATTTTCGTACACCTTCGGAACCGTATGACAAAATGACGCTTGTCCCCAGACTCTAAATTGAAAAAACAGAGGAAAAAGAGAGAAAGTCCCCGAGGGGCATCGTTTTTCCCGTGACTTTCCCCAGTCAACACCCACCGCGAGTCGCGTAAAGGAACTTCGTTTCAATAATTTCTGTTTATTGACAATATTTCTCAAAACCATGATCTAATATGATTTGCTTTAAAAAAAAATGTTGAAAATATTTCGGTGCCAAACTGGTTAAAAATATTGAATGAATGTGGTTTTTTGTGGAGGAACAACGTTTCTTGATATAATTTTTGGGTAACCTTCCACAGTCTGAAAATGAAAATATAATCAGGAAAATCTATACAGGTGTAGAAAGGGCAAACTAATTAGTTCACCCCGATAAGTTACTGCGTTCACCAAATTATAGTTTCTATAGAAAAATGATTCGATTTGTCAGTAACTTTTCGTTCCCTGAATATGCCTATAAAAAAATAGTAAAAATTCAAAAGATACTTCTCTATATAGTTTTGATTGACATTTCGGGGACTATATCTGCCCCCATTCTCAAAATCTTCTAAATCTCCTTCAATTGTTAGAATAATTTGGATTTTTCCTTGCGGAGTCTTTTTGGCTTTTTTAACCGACGGATGTCAATTGAGATCTGCCAAAAAAGTTTGAGAGTGACGTATTGCTCATTTGATATGTTGTTCAGATCAGTTTATTAGCATTCTACCATATCTCACTTCCTCTCTGAGTAGAGGTAACCATGTATGGTCCATTTCAACAGAATTTGTTGAAAAGCAGTTGTTATTGGAAAGGAGAATATAGGCCGTTTCTTTTAATTTTATCCTTTCTTGATGTGGTTCTTTCGTCAAGATTTTTGTCCTATTCCATTCAATCGTATGATCGCCATTGGATGTGAGGATATGTTCTGCAATTTTTGATCCGGTTATTTGTCGATTTTTGATGTAACTCTGATGTTCACTTTGGCGCACTTCCAATGGTCTTGACGTTTCACCTATATAATGTCGTATGGAAAACGATTTTATGGGCCAAAACCCTGTCATCAAATCACCCTGTGTACTTTTAATCTCAGAGCGCATATGCATATGAGGAATGAACACGGTATGAAAACCGTACGAAAAAACATCGTTTCCTACGAATGTAAACAAATGACCTGGGTAATTGGGGGTCTAAAACTACGAGTGCGCTCGACGGGTGGCCCATAAACATCAACTATGGTCAATGGCACTTGAGATTTTCGGCTAGAAAGGCGTAATTCACTATTGCGGATAATCCTTGGAAGGCCTTTTTAGAGTTTGGGATTTATAAAACAAGTGTACGAGATATTGTTTATTTGTTCGGCTTCCGGTATATTTTTTCAAGATGTCCAGTTAAAAACAGATTTTCTCTGAGAACCATAGAAAAAAATACAACGGACGAACGGCATTTTCGCCGGTTATGGGTGGGGGAGTAATAGTTTCGAGGCCGAGAAAGCTTTTCTCAAATCGAGAATGGTCACTTGAGTTCACTTCTCTGCGCTTGGCCTTCCGAGCTGGAATACGCTCTACGACTTGGGGGTGAGTTATATATTTTTTTTATTCTTCGAAGGCGCGCTGCCTGCGTGCGATTTTCTGCGACTATAGCCATTCCAGTGGATATTATACGAGTGCTTCTTGGGGAAAAGCAGCTCATTCTTTCACAGTTATTTGGAGTCCTAACTTTGATCTCGAAGCCTAGCGATAATTTTTATTTTTGAGAATTCTCATCGACGCTTCACCTGCTACACCGTCCTTATGACTTTGGATCGATTTTTGGATCGTCAACTTCAAGAGTTCTAGCCTCCAGTCTTTTGATTAATCAACCTTTTCGTTTCAGCTCCTGATACAGGTTTCCAGCGTACAGCTGATTACGTTGATTTGTATACTAATCAACCCTTCTCTTACAGGATCCTGCACTCGTGTGCTTTGCTAGGCGGGGTAGTCCAAGCCTAATTTGATTTCTCCTGAGGCTGGGAGAATACCCCCCTATCGTCGGCAGCTCAATGACGTGATATCCCTCACAAACGGCGATTTGTGATACACTGAAGCGAGACTTCCACCAGATTGATCCCAGAGATCATATACGTGTATGAACCTCAGTACACGGGTCTTTCTGCGACTAAAAACGTATCAGTTACACTGCGGTAATAGGTGTAAACACGGGTTATTAATAATAAATTCTGTCAACAAAACTGAAGGTTTTAGTTCATGTGTGTCGAATATGTGTAGGGATCGTAGGTGCCTCTGTATGACCGTAGCATAAGCTCAATTTTGTGTTTGCAGTTGTACGCGTTATATAGTTCTGTCTTAGGAAAATTTTATTGAGATAGGTACGGTACGCGCTTAGCTATTAGGGAGTAAATTCACTTTTGACATCCTCCATGTCCTACAATTTACGCTCGAGAACTCGCAAAACACAAATTTAACAAACTTCATGTGTACTTCACCCCGTTGAAGGTATCACGCGAGTTTCATATACCCAAGCTCTTGTTTGTTCTCCACATGAGAACCGGTCGGCTTAACAGCGCCAGTCCGTGGTTCATTGCCTGTTGAAAATAATTTTTCTTTTGGTTCTAGCTTGGAGAGCCCTGAAATCAATAGGGATAATTATGTCTCAGGAAGTTTAGGCCCGGAGAGCGCACATCTGTTTGTTGAATCGCGACGCGTCGAAAATTGCGCAACAGAATCTAGCGTCCCACTAGATTCGCAAAAAGCGATGCATTTAAATTCACTTACATCTCCTAGGTTAAACCGTGTGAGAGGAAGTATGGATTGTATGAATGCGAACAAAATTCCCGTTGGGAACCTTCCTGGTGACGACAATGATGAAACACCGAATGATTTTTCTGTTGAACAGAATACAATGCGGGATCTGAGTCAGAAGGAAAGTTCCCCTAATTTTTGTTTCAATAGGCCATTGAGAGCCGCAAGTAATATTTTGAATTTTGGCGATAGACCCGCCCGGGTAACTCATACCCCAATAAATACTGGCTCCCCACAACGAGTTGTGGAGGCCTTTCAAAATTTAGAACGTGATACGTTAAGTTCAGGGGCCACTCAATTTTTCTGAACAAATTTCAAACAAATCAAGAATGAATCAAATGAGAATGTTCGAGTCAAATCATCCTCGCACTCCAGACAATCTCTCAATTATATCAAAGCTCAATTGCTCGCGAGCTAACGTTGGGCCCCCGATCGAAGGGGTCCCATCTGCACGCGAGGCCGTTCATCAGACGGCCCGCCCGAATAGTGAAATCCCTGCTATTCGGCAGGTGGTATGGCTATCGCCAGAGGAACGGGAAGAATGGGATTTATTCTTGAGATTCGAGAGGTTCCGTGAAATGAAACGGAAGACACCGGTAATCAATGCCGTTGAGAGAATCTCACCGCCCCCTTCCCCTGTAGGTAATCGACCTGTTTCGAGACAATAACTATCACCACACGAACAAGGTATGCTGTAAACACAGTTTTTGGTACTTTCTTCTGCGTTTTTTTGTTTTGTTTGTGTTAGTATAGATCTCAGTGTGTGTTGTTCTCACATCATACCTATGTCCAATTCTTTTGATCTTTTCAGATAATCCGGGGACATAAGGTATTATGATGGTTGTGAAATGTGTAGGTGGTGGGAGTACTCCTGTTGGTTGTGTTAATTGGTTGTTTGATGGATTTTTGTTTTCAATGTCAGTGATTGTTTTTTCCACAAACCGATCCGGATATGCATTTTCCTTGAGAACAGATTTTATGAGGATTATTTCTTCCTATAGGTTTCGGTTGGAATTGCAAACTGTTTGGGCTCGATTATACAGACATTTAACTATGCCTTTTTTCACACTGGCATGATGGTTTGAGTTGTAGTGTAGATATCGATTGGTATGCGTCCTCTTTCTGTGTACAGATGTTTCCATTCGGGATGATGATTTTTGGATCATGACATCTAAAAAGGGAAGTTGGTTGTTTTGTTCTGATTGTATAGATTTTCCTGATTATATTTTCATTTTCAGACTGTGGAAGGTTACCCAAAAAACATGGTTAAAAATCTTCAACACCCTGAAGTCTCGAAGTTGCAACCCACTAAACATATTTCAGTATCAGAAACGTTTCAGAAATGTGTTATGGATAACTGAAACCTTTCCACTTAAGTCTATCTGAAGTTTCGGAAACGTCCCAGAGAATGTAAATGTCCTACCTCAGTGAAGTTTCATGAAACGTTTCAACAACATCGTCCCGGACACGTTTCAAGAAAACCGTTCTGGACACGTTTCAACAAAACCGTACTGGACACGTCTCAAAAAAACTGTCTCGGACACGTCTCAACAAAGCTGTCCTCTAAAATAGGAATGATATATCATGGTTTCAAACTTTTATAGACCAAATCCTGAAATATTGAAGAGCACTGCAAATCTCTTAAACAAAATTTTAGAGTGATTATTTCAGACCCTATAATTTCTATACAGAATTTGAATTTTTCAAATCCAAGCTGTGACTTAGAAATCATAAGCAAAATGAAATAATATGAATAAAACGTTTTATTAGGAACTGATTCCCATATATTTACTCATTGGCTATGAATATGTCGAATTTCAGAACACCCACTTTACAAGATATACAATTCTTTAATAGATGATTTTCAGGAATTGTTATAGGTACCAAGTTCGGAAACTGGAAAATTGCATCTAAAGTACTATTGAAATCTAGATGAATATATAAATGAAATACAGTACGATTTTCAATAAGAAACATTTATTTTGACATATACCCTAAGTATAAAATAAATTGTAATAACAAAACAAACAAAATTGTAATAACAAAACAAACAAAATAAATGAAAATAAATTCTGTCCCTCTGGTTTTGCTATCAGTTCTACTATTGTTCTTTGCTCTCTTACATATCTCAAACTAGCTTGCTTCAACCACTGAGAAATTGTATTCTGAAAGTCTTTGTCACTTAAAGAAAGTCCAAATCGCTTTCGTGTTGCCTCTGGAATTTATAATTTTAGTTAATATAGAATGAATAAGAAGTCAATTTCATTATTACCTCTTAAAATAGTTACACACTTTAAGTCTTTTAGGGCATAATTACCCTTCCTTCCATAGAAAGAACATTTCATGGCCAATTCATTGCTGAGTAATTTCCCAAGACCTCTTCTGATTGAATTGTTTGCATCACCTCCTATTATAAAAAACGTGGTTTCCTAGAAATGTTTTGATTATGAGTATGAACTTGGTACAAATTATATTGTGAGTAACTAATGATGATCTTCTATTATCAGAATCATCTAATTAAGTACAATATTTAATAAGTGCTCACCAACTGTTTTTCCGCTACTGAATTTTTTTATATATCTTCATACTTCATTAGTTTTTTCATTAAACTAAAAGGTTTCTTTGGCATAGTTTCAAAGTCTGTTATGATGGTGGGTCTATCTTCTTCAGTTCCTATATTTTACAAAATTCGCCGATGATCATTCAAAATGGTCCTAACAGCAACACTATTTTCTAAAATGTCCTTCAAAATCCTCCCATGATCACAACATCCTAGAAATATTGCAAATGTTCATAATCCGCTTTAAAGATTGTATGATTCACTACATTTCCATGCCACCATTCATAAAAGACTAAAAACAACACCATCTCGTAAACAAAGTATTGGAAATCTATAAAAATTATGAATGTCTCAAAATTATATTAGAGTTTAGTGAATTGAAAAATATAAAATGTGTGTTTTTTATATAGATTTTCCTCCATTTTGTGGATATGGTGGTGTGAAAAGCCAATCTTCTCAAACCACATTCTCTCCATAAAAAAAAGAATTTCTTGGCGTCATGCGGCCATATTGATTTACAGACTGCCGAATAATTCTTCGTAAATGTCTCTTTGATTTCAATGAATTATGACTTACCTTCATGATTGATAATAACACTGAACTAGCTGACTCCCACAACAAATACACAAAATAATTAAAATGAAAAGGAAACAAGGACAAAAATCCGAACACGACACAACTCGGGAATCGACCGACACAGGAAAAGATCTGTGGAAAAATGGCGATTCGGATTCGGCGCATCGCATAATAACACACACGCTGAGGGTGCAAGAATCTTTCGTGCATCTTCGTCGGTGTTTTAAATCCGCGTAACATTACAAAATTAGAGCCATCTGACATTCAGTAATAATAGTTTTTTAGTTTTTCACTGGGAATATCATTTCGATAAAACGAATCATATTTGTTTCAGCTCTATTTTGAACCATTAACCTCTATCCATATAGCAATTATCCGAAGATACCCGAGAGATTCTTCTTACCTCTTTTTCTTGGAACGTTTCATTTTGGTTTCGTTCAAACGTTCTTGCAACTAAGGCCCGGTTGTTCAATCGAGGATGACCAAGTGATTTGGCTTAAACCAGGATTACCAATTTTGTTTCAGTTGTTCAATACGGGTTTATGAGATAAACCTAGTTTAACCATGGTTTAAGTCTCATGAATTCGGGGGTTTAAGGAGATAATTTGCCGATTCTAACCTATTTGATTGACATTTCAATAGACATTGACTATTCTGAAAAGTATTATTGTGTTGAATATTTTTGTTTTATACCCGACTGCAAAGATGTTCGTAGATATAACAGACGATTTTTTTGAAATTTTTGATATTATTGCCACAAGAAGAAAGATACCCGTATTTAGACAATGTACCGTAATTTCGGGTGACTATTCGATTTAGGAGTCATTTTCAACCAAATTCAACTTGCATGAAATTTGTCTGCAACTAGCAATGTTTTTTTACTCATTTATGATGATTAAAAATGAAATAACGTTTTTATGGGCAAATTTATTTTGCTTATTTTATCCGTCGGATTACTTTTAAATCACCCAAAATTTAAGCCAAGGGTCAAAGCCAGCCCTCAATATGCGGGTGACTTTGCCCACCATGTTTTTTTATATATCCACATACAAAGTCTCAATCACATTAATAGCTAAAAATGGAAACATTCTCAATTAAATATTGAATAGAAAGATTTTTCTGAGAATTGAAAAATCCACGATAAAAATTAAGTTATTTTTTGTGAATGTCTAACAGAAAACAACTACTTCCCCGGCTAAAGCCACGCTGGACATTGACTACATCTGATAGATATTCTGGAAGGACTCTAACTTAAAAGAAAAAATCTGAAATTGAAAATTTGCATTTTCATTCAGATAATTATTATTTTTATTGATTTTCTATTCCAGTCTCCATTTGGAAGAATGGATAGAAGAATAATTTTTGAATAGATTTCGCTTGCCTAAAGAAATCGTCCGCAACTAACAGAAATACAAAAAATCACCCCTCACTACAAAGGCTAAATTGTAACAAAAAATAAACTTCCAAATAAAAATCAAATCTTGATTTTTCATACCAAAAACGTTTGACATAAAAACCTAAAATTAAATCATCACAAATGCAAAATGAAAAACTACATGATCTGTTCTCAGGAATCTAAAGCAAATGTTGATTTATTGATGGTTGATGAGTTATGTTTCAAAGATAATGTTTGTTTATATATCTCAATCATATGGGTTTTCTCTAGATTCTACTCCTCCCTTTGTAGTTCCAAGGAAAGTTGGTGTTTTTCTTTCATGTGTATTAATTTCAACTTGTGTTCTTCGAATGATCGTTTTTGTAAATCTACAAAATCTGCTTTGGACAGAGCCCAAGTAGAAATTTTGTCCTTTATTGTTAAGATGCTATTCCTTTTTTTGGGACCTCGGCAGACAGTATTGTATTCATTACTTATTATATCCCAAACTTCAACTTTTGCGAATTAGTAACTGCGTCCATTTTTTACATTCTACAATATCTTGGAATTTTTTTACGAGTGAAATTATGAGTAATTTTTTTCTTAAGTGACGCCTAACAATTTATATAATACACTTGGCTGTTTTCGATCAATTTTTCTGTATACTTTTGACAAAACTACGAATTCTTAGGTTAAGTTTGATTCAATGTTGATGTTTCTGAACGGTCCGAATGAAGGTACAAGCGGAAAAATGTGTTGCCAACATATGAAAACAATGAGTTAAGGAATCCAGGATTAGTTTTTCATTGAAAAATGCATAACGTTCTAATCCATAGTTAATTAATAATCCGAGTTTAGATAATCAACGGTTTAAACTCGCATTGAACAACCGGGCCTAAAAAATATTTGAAAAACCTGGAAAACACGTCTGGGTTACGTTTCAAGTAACGTTTCAAATAGTCCACAATAGGGTAGAATCGAAATGTTTCTGGAAGGTTTCATGTTTAGTGGGAATACAAATGGTATCAGAAAATATTATGATATTCTGCCTCGAAGAGTAAACAATGATAACTTTTTTTCCTTCACAGGTGATAACCCCTTTCAGGTCACTGGTGCTTTGCTGTGAATCTAGGAGAGAGATGGAAGAGTGGCTTGGCGCTCTCACTGCCGCTACTCAGCGTCGATACCATGAGCCCGACCAACCGGACTGCTTGTCTGGACAGCATCATTGGTGAGTATTGTTTTCGAGCCTTTTTTATATACAGTGCATTCCATTCAAAACGAGCCACCCTGAATAACTTTTGGTACAATGATTTTCAGGAAAAATAAAAAAACACGTCAACAATAGTATACAGAGGGACACATTTCGACATATTCACATTTGATGTTACTTCCACTATCGCACCCCCAGAGCATGTCAGCATTTTTTTTTAAAGGATCACCCTCTATTATTTCGCATTGACAGATGCTCCATGATGAGCAGATTTCAACAAAGTATAAAACATATGGTCTGACGCATATGGTTCGAGAGCTACAAATTATTTGAGTTGAAACAGAACAGAACACGGCTTCATCTCTTACATAAATGAACCTACTAGAATTACTGAACTGTCCCATAGTATCATAGACCACATCTTTATTAGAAAAGAAAATAGCCTGCGAAATGTCCAAATAACTCCAGCAGTAATTGAAACAAATCTATCAGACCATTACACCCCTTTTAAAAAAAAAAAAAGTAAAAAAAATAAAAAAAATTAACTTCCAGAAATTGAACTCATTTTTAGAAAAAGAAAGGTGGGACGATGTTACCAACTGCAACGGAACACAAAAAGCACATGACATTTTTATAAACAAACTGAACAAGTATATAACAACATCCACCAAAGAATATAATATAAACAGAAATTCAAACCGTAAAATCAAACCATGGATAACTGATGGTCTAATTAATTCAATAAAAAAACGGGATAGTCTTAAGAAAAAATTAATAACGAATTACACAGAAGAATCAAAAGCATTATACAATAGATCCAGGAATACACTGAATAAAATCGACAAAAAATCAATACCTATTACAAAGAAAAACTGGAAATATTCAACGGCAACTGTAAAAAAACTTGGCAACTGATTAATGAAATCTCAAATAATCATAATAGCAAAAAATCTATTTCAAACACAAACATCAAGAACGAACGCGGGGAAGAAATAACAGATAACTCTTCTAAAGCAGACGCATTCAATGAATACTTCATAAGTATAGGAAAAAAAATGGCGAACCAAATTGATAACACCATAGATCCCCCTCCAAATTTTCTAAACGATATTTCCGTTGGTCCCACAATATTTTTAAACCCTGTCACAAAAAATGAAATTATTGAAATAATTGGAAAGCTAAAAAACTACTCTTCCCCTGGACCAGACGGAATAGAGGTAACCACAATTAAAAAATCCACATAAACATCATAGCACCATTATTACATATAATAAACTCAACCTTCTAAACAGGAATATTACCAGATATATGGAAACAGTCAACAATCATTCCCATTTATAAAGCAGGGGCCAGAGAAGAAGTAGGTAATTACAGACCAATATCGGTAATAAGTAATTTCGCAAAAGTATTTGAGCAGAGTTTAAAAAAAAGGTTAGTTGAATTCTTCGATTTGCATCAAGTCATTTCGGAAAACCAATATGGATTCAAAAAAAAGTCAAATACAGAGAATGCCATACTTGAACTTACAAACAAAATTGTCGAGACCTTGGATGGGTCGAGAAAGTGCCTGGCAGTCTTTCTCGATTTAGCCAAGGCCTTCGACACAGTATCACACGAGATATTACTAGACAGACTGTATGATTATGGGATTCGTGGAACTGCTCTTGATGTTTTGCGAAATTATTTATCAAACAGAAAGCAGAAGGTAAAAGTAGACAATGAACTGAGCAAGCCATTAGAAATCACAACTGGGGTACCACAGGGAACTGTCTTGGGACCGATACTCTTCTTAATATATATAAACAGCATTAGTCGGATAAAAACAAATCTCTCTGACAAGCTTATTTCATACGCGGATGATACAGCAATTATATTTACAGGCGAAAATTGGAACCAAACATATAATAATGCAGAGGCGGATTGAAAACAATAAGTTTATTGCTAAACAACAGTCTTCTGAGTCTGAACGTGAAGGAAACCAAAATTTATTTCCCTCACACTAGATAAAAGAGACCAACCACAAAACAATGCTTTAAAAATACACTCTCCAAGATGTTCGACGGGAATACCCTGTACTTGCCCAACAATTGAAAAAGTTAAAAAAATAAACTATCTTGGTGTTATAATTGACCAACACATGAGGTGGGATGAACACGTCATATATGTCACGAAAAGGCTAAGAAAATTAACTTACAAATTTTTTTGATGTTAATTTACCGTATTTTGAAATAATAATCTAATATACAGGGTGAATTACGTTCGAGTAATGACGTCACCGTCATTTTTTTTAAATGGAACACCCCCATTTTGTCTCAATTTTCGGATTACTCTAGCTGAGCTGATTCCAAAAATGTATCACATGTTGATTCCAATTGGTACAGGGTGGACAAAAATACAATAGTTTTGTGTGTGCTCATAAAGTAACGCGTAACATTCTTTATTAGGTAAATTAACAATATTATCAAAAATACCTATTGTCTAGCGGACAGAATATGCTGGAATACATGACTTTATAAATGTTCGAACTGCAGCCCTTGCTGTATTTGACAGTAACCCAAACGGTGTACAAATTCTTGTTGAACCTTGTGTATGGTTTCTTGCGTAATATTGTTTATTTCTGTTCGAATTTTCTCTTGTACATCTGCAATATTTGCTGGTTTCGTTTTATAAATAACATTCTTCAGATGGCCCCACAGAAAATAATCCAAAGGATTTAAATCTGGTGTCCTCGCTGGCCATTCAGTGGGTCCACGTCTACCAATCCACCTGTTCGGAAAAATTCCATCTAGGTACCTTCTAACATCTACAGCATAATGTGGAGGTGCACCATCCTGTTGAAACCATAAACTTTCATCAAAACCTCCAAGATTACGTCTGCTGGGAAACAAATTACGTAAAGTAGGTACGAGATACCCCCTTAAAAACTCAAGGTACGTTGCCCCGTTTAAATTACCTTCGAAAAAGTAGGGTCCGATGATTCGATTTCGTACAATTCCAGCCCATACATTTACCTTTCGAGGGTATTGTGTATGATGCTCACGCATCCAGTGGGGTTTTGCCAGTATCTACAATTCTGACGGTTAACCTCACCATTTAACATGAAAGTGAACTCATCAGAAAAAATAATGTTTTGTATCAAGAGAGGGTCTCGGTGATATTTATCCATCATTTCTTCGCAAAATTGGAGTCTTCTATCGGGATCATCTTCGTTTAATTCTTGCACAAGTTTGATTTTATAAGGATGCCATTTTTCAAGCTTCAATAGTTTGTGTACCTGTAGGGACCCTGCCTAGTCATAATCATTTAGACAAAGAAATAACCATTATCAAGTTCTAACACCTGCACCAGTAATTTTTAAAGGAAGACATAATTCTCTCAGATTGTTCATTTAATGACCTATTACGGTTGAAGAGTAACTCTTTGCCGCGGTGAATATCATAGGAGACATTCTTGTTCTGTAATAAATTAACTTGTTT
>JAFIRS010009047.1:0-12627 GCA_018342105.1 Gonioctena quinquepunctata | reverse complement strand
TTGTTGAATTTGAACCATACCCAGACGTAGGCATATCTATGAAGTAGAAACAAAGAATGATAGAATGCACTGCCATTTCAATTTTAAAATATGTATTTCCTCAATCAAATATTTATAAATAATTTGTTTTACTACTTACTCGCAATACTACTATTACAAAAACAAAAATATGATTACCTAATGTTTATTCATTTAATATCATGAAGCCATATCTATGAAGTACAAACAAAATAATGATAGAATGAACTGCCATTTCAATTTTTAAACTTATATTTCTTCAAATATTCAATAAAATTGGCTGAAATGGATTTTGGGAGAGTGATTGTTTTCTCTCAAGGACTGAGGGATGTGGCACAAATTGCAAATTTATTACTAGAAGAATAGGCCACTAACAGTATTCAGTTGTACAGTTTTGTTTTCAATGTTAATCTTTGTGATGAAATAATTAATAACCTTTGAAAAACATTTTCTATTGGTTTAAAAAAAAAAGATTTAAAATATTTTTACTGATAACAACATATATAGCAGTAGGTTATTATATTCCTATTTCATGTTAAACCAATGAGGTGGGCAAAATATTCAGTTAGTGGTTAGTTCATCTTATTCACAAAATCCTTAAAATCCTGGTTGATGGTCCAAAATCACCCAACCCTGGAATAATAATTGCAAAAAACCTTTATAGTAACAAATTCCAAATATAATTAGTTCAATTCTCCCGATTTCTTTGTTATCTCTTGAACTTCAATCATAAATATTTTGCCGAACTCAACATTGGGCTGTAAATAATTGGATACAACTGTACTTATGACTCCCTACAAACACATACCTTTTAACTTCTTGTACATCAGGAATGGCATCAGGTCTTAAACATGTTCTCCATTGCGGCTTTTTAATAATCTGAGCTTTGGAAAAATTAGCAGAACAGATAAAAGAAAATTTTTTTAGGCTCAGTGGGTCTAATTCAAGAGCATCACACCATACTTGTAGTTTTTCCTTATCAGTGGGAAATCTGTGAATAAATTATCAGTATTTAGTACTCTACCCCAAGGAAAACAATATATTGGTAAAAACTCCATGACAAAATTAAATTCTACTTGGAAAATTCGTTCGTATTCGACGCCTCTGGTAGCTTACCTGTGAAATTTTTGTTGACTATCATTTGTTTTGTAAACAAAGCAGTATTTCGACATTTTGCACCACTGAACCACTTCACAAGCATAGAGAGTATTTTAAATGTCAGTAAAACCAAGGCAATATTGTTTAGTGAAAATGAAAAAGCACTATATCCCATCAACACCCTGAAAATATCTGAATATTATTTTACGTCAAATACGTCAAAGCAAATGGCCGATGGCAGAAGAAACAGGGTTGCCAAGAATCGTTCAATTTATCGAGGCGTCCCACAAATTCCGGGGTGTCTTATGATTTAACTGTTGAAAATTGTATTCCTTCTACCTAGAAAAAATATTTTTAAACCTTGTTCAGAGTTGATTGACCTTACCGCATTATATAAAATTTAGGTGAATAAATCTAATAATATATAATGTGAATGACTACATATAAACTCATGTACATTCTATAAATTATGTCCATCTGACAACAAGGATTCGATATTTGTAAACAGTAGATGGTAAATAAAAACAAACTTATGTGTGCATCAACGCATAGGTTGTTTACGTGGCATCAGGCCTATCTATGGTTATTTATTGATCTGAGGTTTGAATAAATAATTATTTCTGAGAGGTACATGGAGATCAATAAGACCAAGCAAGTCGGGACAGTTAATCTCAGCATTCAAAAGTTTGTGTAACAAACAGATATCCTGTCTAAAATACCATCAAATTCAGCTCTGGATATTATGAAACTATTATTTGATTCAATTCTAATCTTGTAAGATTTAATATGAATGTGTTATGATAATTATTTTTGGAAATTATTGAAAATATGGTGTGGTTGCTATCAGGCATGCATAACTGATCACCCTGAAAAGTTCTTTTGATAAAAAAATATAAATATAAATAAATATTATGTATTTGACACATTGAAATTGAAGAATGTCAGCTATTGCCAATGGTTCAGATATCAAACAGGATTCGAACCATTGCAAATAATACAAAATAAAATGACAAAAATGCATATACAGATACCAGTGCCTTGAATAACTTGTATAAACTAAACGACTTACTCAATTAAAATATATATATATATATATATATAATATATATATATATATATATATATATATATATATATATATATATATATATATATATATATATATATATATATATATATATAATACGAAGTGGAAAATTGCGTCTGTGAAAAATACATGAACAGAAAAATTGTGGCATATCAGACAAGTTATTAAATTAATGAAACAAAACATACTCAAGCGGAATTCGAACTCACAACCTCTGGATCTCCAGCCAGACACTCTAACCAACTGAGCTATTAGGACATAGGTGCCTCCGCATATTTGTGAATCGCTTTTTCATTAATTTAATAACTTGTCTGATATGCCACAATCTTTCTGTTCATATTTATATATATATATATATATATATATATATATATATATATATACCTATATATATTGTCTCTAAATTTGTTCTTGATTCATTCTAAAAATTGGGCAAAACTTACAACTTAATTTTAAAAAATTATTCATATACATTCAAGTCATGTTTAGTTGTTATATATTATATTTTATGCCTATTATGAACATTTCTACTGTTTCTTGGGATTAATCAAACCATTATTATTGTATTGACTCAAAAACTGCAGACGGTTACAGAACGACTCTGCTGCTGTCTACATTTGAAATTATATTCATAAAACATACATATAATACAAAAGATCATAACATACCTGGGTTTCTGAAAAAAATACTGTTGTTCCCTGTAAGTAGTAATTTTTGCACCAAGAGAATGTAGCAGCATTCTATATAGGTACGTTACGTCCTATCCTATATCTTTAAAGTTACAATACAAAATATCAGAAAATATACATCATAACACAGAAGTTCTTTCTTTTCAACAAAAAAATACTAACAAACCATACTTAACAATACCGAATGAAAAATGTAAATGCAAGTTCGACAAAAATAATTCAACAATGGAAATCATTTAACCCATGATGATACAAAGAGGTTAGTTAGGAATTCAAATTCCCAGAAAACACGTTGATGAAATAGTTAATCTTCTGGTCAATGTTACTTTGTAGTTGTCAATTCATTCATCTACCATACATAAATCAATTATTGTTAAACCCACAGGTTGAAGAACTGTCAATGGCCATTTGATGTATTCAATTTCATGCCAATAAAGATATTTTATCGTCAATATCAGTTTTAATTGAAGACAAATGAATAATTTATTGACATAAACTTCCAATGATCATTGTTTCTATTCTCCTATGATCATGGCGGAGAAAAAACAATACAGAGAAAATAAAGTAATGTAACTGAAAAATACAGCCAGATTTTTGTGCACAGACACTAGGCTTGTTTTGGTTCGCAGTAGAACAGTTCGAAGTAGTTACACAGTCGTTTATTGAAAACGAACCTGGGCAAAATATTTCACGCTACGTTTGTCCTACTCTTTAGAACCGATTCGGAATCGTCCTGACTTCGAACCAAAACAAACCTTGTATATTTCTCCTGTTGCTTCCTGTGATATTAATACACACATTTTGGGTCTCTGTTGTATTACTTGACTTTCTTCAGATTCACCTTCGATGGATACTTTTACAGTTGGATCTATGTTCTGTGTTTCATGGAAAACATCTCATTGAATAACAGGATACATCATGAAATAAAGGCCAGGTTGAGTTTTTCTTAGGAAATGTCTTCACTCAAAAGGTTTCAGAACTCTGTATGCAGGCTTGCTGGGGAAACATAAAAGGAATGAGACCTGAAGAAATAATCATTAAAAATAAAGGAAAATTGTCATTTTTATCTTTTTTATTTTTAAGTAATATAATCGTAAAACTTGACTAGTTGTATATAAAATTCAATGACAACAAGGTATTCATAAGAGTTTCCCCAAGTTAATTTGAAAACAAGATCAATGACCACAAAATCTGCACTTTTTTAATTACTGCAATGAAAAGTTTGTTATTGGTATTCAGGCTATGCTAATAATTCTAATCAACCTGGATAAAACTTAATATATATCACTTTTTGAATTTTTGACTTCCTGATAAAAAATATCCAAGGCCAAACATTCAGTAACAATCAGTTTGTGTGTTGATTACTCCATAGTGAGCTAACTAGAGCAACTCTACACAATAATCCAAGTCAAGATTTTTACCTTCACACCTACGTGAGATAAATTAGTGGACAAATTGTTAGACATGGAGAGTTGGGCCTCTATGTCAAAACTTCAATATCAATAAGTTTGACTATGCTTCTTTTTCATCAGAAAGCCATCACAAAAACTGGATCTACATATTCTTTGAAGGAATAATCAAAATTAATCCAATATGATCATGGGTCATATTAAAAAAAATTCTAACCCCTGTAGATTTAAGTGATAAGGATATGCCTATTATACTCTAGATGAATTCTATCAAGACTCATCCACCTGATCTCAGAAATATTGTCTCACCTCTAAGCAAACTGTGATTTAGAACTTTTTTTATTATCAGATCTGATTGTTATTCGTTGATTGATTGATTTTATACATATATACCTACCTACACTTATTTAATGGTACTGTTCATTATTGTAACTTTGAAACTATGCTTTGTCAATGAAAAATTTATTTCTTCGGACAATAAAGTACATTTCTCTCTCTCTATACCAATGTGGTCTTTTTAATAAATAAATTTGATTTGAAAACAATATCTCAAACAACAGATCAAAGAACAGACAAAAGATATCCCTCGAAATTATTGATATATTTTTTTATCTGAGTGTATGTTACAAATCTTTCAATCCTTTTCCACGATTATCGTTAAATACAATAACCGAAATGTTGGGTTGAATTAAAATATCTCCGCTCTTATTATGACACTCCTTTCACGAATACTTGAACTTGATATTTGAAAAGTGTCTTATGAACTGTATTCCAAACATTTTCTATGAGTGTACAAGGAAAATATATCATATAGAAAATATGATTGAATTTTGTTGGAACTCTATATATTGAAGATTAATTTTTCCAATTGTCTGAAATTTCAAGTTATCAATAGACTGCATAGAAGTCAACATACAATAACTGTAGCATGCATATGCACATATACTCAATATCATCAAGATAAAAAAAGCTCATGTGTAAATTCGACAAATATTGATTGGATCAGGGACCCCAGAAACTTCATTTTAGTGAAAGAATGTGTTTTTGACTATGTTCTGTTAGGTTAAATTTTTTTTTTTCAGATATTGGCACCATATTATCTGCGTGCCTTTAGTGAATATTGTGATTCTAGGGACAATATCGATTGGTTTTTGACAAAACATCGTAAGCGACAAAAGTAAAATTCTACAGGAAGCTTTTTTTTCTTAAACTGGCTTTCAAAATGTGTAGGACTATTTAATTCGCCGTAAAATCATTCAAGTGAATGAAATCCAGTGCAAGTTATTATTTTCGTTGAATATTGTTGCGTATGATAGTTTGTCAAAACAATTTCAAAGTTTCTTCGATTTGGATCTGTCGCTTATGATACTCATGACATGTTTTGTTGGTATCAAATTCGATATTTTGAACAGATACAAAGCGTAATCTTGCAATATAACGTCATGCAATTTTTAGGTTAAAGTGCACTCCACTTTGCAGTAATCGTTATTAGATTTTTACATGTTACGTTGTTCTGTCATCATAGGAATAAAATATGATCATAAGCGACAGAAACAGAACCGTAGAGTACATTATTTAATTTCATTTTTGAACTGGTCAAGGTAATGTAATTTTTCGGAACATGCCTTGTTTTATTGTGTCAAACTTTCAATGTAAAAAATACTAAATACCGATTCATAAAAAAACTTCTGATGGTTTGATCGGGGAGTTAGTTTTGAGTCGTGCCATAATAAAAGAGATTCATTCACTTGATAATTGTTCTTGTTCCTATTCAAATTAATGTTGTTTTTCTATTTTTCTATAAAAGCTAGCCGTGAACAACCCCAATTCACAACAATATTGGCGTTTACAATAAAATATAGCAATTATTGGTATTTTGTTGGAACCAAACTTGCACTTACAATAATGCTTTCAAGCACTTATGTCCAAATAAGCATTAATAATATGTTGAATCACAATTATCATAAGTAACAATTTGGTTGAAAAATCCAATTTTCAACAAATTTGTTGCTTACAATGTTTTGTCAAAAACCCATTGCTATGTTATATTGACAGTTTCTCATTGATATAAATAAAATACTACCTACTGAACCAAATGAAAAGAAACTCACATTTTTGGAGATGTTCTAACTGGAGGCTTTCGATGAATGATGGGTACCAAACTTCAAATATATTTTACCACCAGGTTTCGTAATGAAGTCTTCTTCGGTGAAATGATCTGTGCAAACAAATTTACACCCTCCAACTCCAGAAAAAATGACCACTGAGTTCTCCTAGGTTCTGCAGCAAATCTATTACATTGATATCACGTTAATAAATTGCATAGGTATTGACTTTTCAAAATGGAATGAAGTGGTTTCAAAATTTCACAATGAATATACAGAATCCAATTTTCCCCACTTTGAAATGATAGGTAGGGTATATTATTATTACAGCTTAGTACCTACTGTGTTATAATTCCATTAAAATTAATATTCGTCAACATGTCGTTGATTATAGGAATCTCGCACAATTGATGGGATGAACTCGATTCGAAACATATAGGTATCCATAAAAAAGGCCAATGATATTTACAGAATTATTTTTTAAACAAATTAAGAGAGTAGATTATTTTATGGAGCTCCAGCTATCGTTTCCCAATCACTCTGAAAATCAGACGACTCAAACACTTCTAGATTACTACTTGCATCATAACCTTAAAAAGGCGAGAAAGAATGAATGGCAATTGGATTTGAATGAAACTTTAGAGAGTTTAACTTGATTAATGGACACTTAGTTTATGAAAATTGTAATGAAAATCAACAGCAAAACTTACCGGTGGAAAGATCTCGGGTGGTTCTCGATGAATTTCTCTTCACAGGATATGCACTTTCGAACCATGATTATTACTGGGATGTAAATCAACAGAACGGGAAGTGAAAAAAGTAGTTTAAAGTTCAAATCGACACTTGAAAAATTCCTAAAGTCACTACCGACCCAAACGAACGACACTGAATGTTCCCAAATTTTTATAACAAGTGACATTTATTCTCATCATTTGATTCGTCGAAAAATGTTTGAATCCCCTCCAGAAAAAAACAAAGGAACGTTGGTTCCGCAGGCGCACAGCTAAAATGCTTAAATGAGAAGGTCTATACATTATTTTCCCCATTTCCTTATATACTAGAAGAAAATTCTAGCATTAAAGACAATTTTTAATGTTATTTTTTTCTTCTTCTGGTACAGTATATCGTTGAGCTGCAGAGTGAAGTCCCAAGCAAAGTTATTTCTTCTGACCTATCCTATAAATTATTTTCCTCATACTAGAAGAAAATTCCAACAGAATCGACCATTTTTATACACGCTTTATTAGCTTCACCTGTATGTATGTATGTATGAATGTAGGTAATGGAATCTTTAGAATTGATTTTCACCCAATTTCAGACGTCCAAATGAATTGAAATTTTGCACACGTATTGAGAACCGATGACAATACAATAATTTCATAGCTATGACCTGGTATTCTCACCAAGATCGTCAGAAAAAAATAATTTACATTTCAGATATGGCGAATGCGCAGATTCACCAAAATGCAGCCTGCATCTCATTCACCATAATTTCGAAAAAACTTCCATTCGATGTGAATGAATAAATCATTTTTCTTCCGTAATCTTTTTATCTCTTTTAGTCATCTGTAGCAATATGGACTGAAAAAAAAATAGTTTGAAAAACTGAAAAAACACGCTTATTTAGCAATAAGGACTGAAACATTTTCTCTCTTATAAAAAAAAACTTCATATGAACATATGTCCTAAAGGTGCTAAAATTTTGTGAAACGTAGTACGCATCTTCTATGCATCAGAAGGCATTTTCTGCTGTACAACATAATTTTTTATTCGTGCGGGATTTGCATTGAATCATTTTAAAGAGAAAAGTGATACGCCACTGCTTTTTCCTAAAGTAAAAATTATTTTTGAAATCCCCCTTCCCTTCTGGTCTAGTCCCTAATTTTTTTTCGTTTACGTACGATTTTCGCATAAAAAAATAAAATTCATTCATTTGCATCTCGCTAGACCACTTACGAGAAAATTTAAAAAAATTTATTTAAGAAATAATATTTAAAGGCAAAATAATAAAATTAAGTATTCTTAATACATTTTGGAATGCTTACACTGAATTAAACGCATAAAGAAATAAATTAAATCAGATGATCAAAATGTGAACCTCCTGCAAATATGCATACCTTTGCTCTTTTTCTCATGGACTCACGTACTCGTTGGAAAATGTTAGGACTGTTTCTAATAGTTTCGCAAGAAACTATTATGCGATTTCTCATCTGCTCTTCAGTATGAATTGGTGTGCTATAAACTAATGTTTTGAGATGACCCCACACGAAACAATCTAAACTATTGAGGTCCGAGGCCATGCCTGTGGTCCTCCGCGACCTATCCAGCGATTATTGTAATTTTGATTTAAATATTCGCGCGCCAGAGCACTGCAGTGCTCTGGTGCCCCGCCGTGCATAAGCGACAGTCGATTTCTTACTAAAATCGGAACATCTTCCATCAAAGCTGGCAACTGCCGGTAATTATGCCCATTAAACCTCGCATGAAGAAAATTGGGTCCAATTTAATAATCAACGCATATTCCAGCCCACACTTTAACGGAAAACTGCTAATGGTGACGGGATTCCAAGATTGCATGTGGGTTTTCTTCAGCCCCAAAATGATTATTGTGGAAGTTTTGGATGGCGTTTCTGGAAAAATTGCCTTCATAAGTGAATAAAGTTTCAGTATCAAATAATGGATTTTCATACACTTTTTGAAGAAGCCATTGGCAACAGTTCATCCGTAACGGAAAGTTGCGAGGGAGTAGCGCTTGAACCCGTTGGAAATGGTAAGGATATAATAAAAAGTCATGGATAATTCTTCAAACAAGAATATGTGAGATATTCAAATTGTTCACTCAATTGAATTCAAAACTGCTACCTCAATTTCTGGTGTTCTTACTACGTTGTACTCATTTTAGATGATTGTCTGGTTTGAAACTTCCTTTTTCGCAAAATCTTCTATGAATGTTTGAGAATGTTCGTGTATCCGGAATATTTCTATTTGGAAAGCGGTCTGGCTTCCAGTGCGTTACCATCAGCAAGCCCATACATGTAATGCATATCTGCAAACTCAGAATTCGTAAAATGAACCATGTCTTTTTAATAATATTGTTAATTTTGATGACTTGAATACGTGACAACTAGACTGGGTAGACAACTCTCAGGACTTTTTATGTTTACAAAACAAAATCTGCTTCTTACCTAATAGATACGTTTTTAATCCTTGATAATACCCAATTTCATAACAACAGGCAAATGAATTAATTTAATTTTTTATGCGAAAACAGTAGGTCAAACAAAGAAAAATTGTGAGACCAATCTGGTTCAGAAAGGAATGATGATTTCAAAAATAACTTTTACTTTAAGAAAAAGCAGTGGCGTATCACTTTTCTCTTTGAAATGATTCAGTGCAAATCCCGCACGAACGCCACTGGCCAGAATATAAAATTATGTCGTACAGTAGAAAATGCCTTTCGATGCATAGAAGATGCGTACTACGTTCCACAAAAAGATCTAAGGTAATACCAAATTTATCTTAAAAACAAATCTTAGCACCCTGTAGTTCGAAAGTTAAGACTTTTAGGATATATGTTCATATGGAGTTTTTTTCTCAAAATGGACACAAGAATAATCTACTTGAATATTAGCATGTTATTAAGAAACACCCTGTATAGTGAACGTCGAGCTGCAGATGTATTACAAGCAAAATTATTTCTTCTGACATATCCAATAATACATCGAGATGGAAAAGGTTCAATTCCAGGATTATATATAATCCTTGCAACGTCTTTTTTTCGCGACTTTGGTTTACTCTATCTTCCAGTGATTTTTGTTTTGTTTTGATATGGAAATTTAATTTGATGTCATTTTTTATTTTTCAAATAATCCAAATAATTGCTGCATATCATGTTCTTACTTTCTGTCAATATTTTTTGTGAAAAATATGAATAATTTTCATTTAATATTGATTTGGAAATATGATTATTTTCAAGAGATTTCTAGATTCTTTGAAAAAATTCCCCAGAATTCCAACAACATTGTTTGCCACTCAGCAGGAGGAACTAAAAATGAAGCCCCAAGTGTTCTGTGTGTTCATTCAATTCCTGTACCCTAACAATAATGACATATTGATAGTTATCAATTACCAGAGGTTTTGTTAGAAAATTTCTCATAGTTGCTATATACAATCGAGGCTATTGTGTGATTTCATTTGAGTTTCACATAGTCCCGATACTTTTGTATGGGGATATCAAATATTAAATCAAAGCATGATACGTATGAATAGACGCTTCATGGATTTTTCATAACCCAACATTGAAAACATATTTTATTACTCGACAGTCTGAATACTCGAACAGACATGTTGCCCATAGGAAATCGTAAAAACACCATATTCAGACCCCCAAAACGCAAACCATCCAATTTCGAGATGATGATAGACTTCATAAAAGCGTTTCTTTCCATGAGTTCCATAGGAGGATTCTCACATATCACCCAAAAAAATAGGCACCCCATCGAAAGATTCATATGGTTTGTTTTGGTGGCAGCAGCTGTATATGGAGCCGTCATCTTGAGCACCTTAACTTTGACAAGGTATAATAATTATACATCAGGATCAATAGAAATGAGGATTTACTCTCATTGACAAATTTTCAAGCACATCCTTCATACTGTAAGTCTATTATCAGACAATGCGTTGAGCACATAAAACGCGGATTTGAACTTATAATAAATAACATTGTAAGCTCACCAGACGTATCGAAGAAATGCATGGCTGTCTTTCTAGATCTGGCTGAAGCTTTCGATACGGTCTTCCATAACATACTTCTAGACAAATTATACAGGGTCGATGGTGGGTTAGATGTTTACGGAGAACGGGACATGAGATTATTTTGAAATTTTGGTTTCTTGAGTAATTAGTTCTGCTCTATCAATCAGACCTACATCGTTGCCGCTTATATTGAAAATCCATCCCTAAGGGTAGCAAAATGGAGAATATTGATCGTTAACCCTCTGAATTTTGGTCCGTTTACCGATTCTATCAGGCATAACTTTGTAGTGGGTTTTCCGATACGGATGATCCTTTTTTTATTGGATAGGGTATACCTCATAATTGATCATATTCCAATTTGGAATGAAATGATCCCTCCCTATGGGTAGAAAATAGGAGATGAATAATTTTTCACTTGTGAACATTGGCACAGATATGTAGTTGACATTGACAGATCCTCCTACATCCGTCACAATGATTACATTCTATGAAAGGATGAAATTATATACAAAGTGATGAAATCAACTAACCAGCATCTTCAGAAATAATTTATATATATATATATATATATATAAATAGTTAAAGTAGATAATCATTGATTTTTTGAAAATATAAACAGGATGTTGGTTCTTGAAAATGTGTTTTCCATTTCTTCCGGTCTCCCTGATGATCGTGGAAGCGTGAAATAGATTTTCGTCGACAAAAATGTATTGAAGACCTAGTGAATGCGATGTCTCTCCTGCGTCAATGTTACGAATGATTTCTAGTGAGTACTCTCTTTTGGAAAACATTCTTCTTTGCCTCATTCATCTTTATGAGTTCATAATTAAGACTGGAATAGAAAATCGAATAACTAGGTGAATGAAAATGCAAATTTTCAATTTCAGATTTTTCCTTTTGAGTTAGGGCCTTTTCAGAATATCTATCAGATGTAGTTCAATGTCCAGCGTGGCTTTAGCCGGGGTAGTAGTTGTTTTCTGTTAGACATTCACAAAAAATAACTTCATTTTAATCGTGGATTTTTCAATTCACAGAAAAAATTTTCCATCAATATTCAATTGAGAATGTTTCCCTTTTCAACATAGATAATCCTATTATTTAATAGTTAATAGTTGAAGTAAGCTAGGTAAGTAAGTATTTTGGAATTATTCAAAAATTAAGTGGGTAGTAATTAGTAGATTTCAGCTACAAAAAATATAACAAAATAAAAACTTTTTACCAAAAAATTAAACCGACTAAAAAATCAACTGGAAAGCAAAAAATGAAATAAACCTTCTTAGTCTCAATGATAATTTAGCTCCCAAACTAATGTAACTAACTTTGAGCCAGCGCCAAATAAACTAGCAATTGAATTAGGAAAGCGTAAAATGATGGCAGCTAGATGCACAGCGGCGTGATTACTTTTTCGAAGTGATATAATGATCTTCGATAATTGTTCGTTTGGCGCCGACTCAAAATTAGTTATT
>JAFIRS010009046.1:0-12633 GCA_018342105.1 Gonioctena quinquepunctata | reverse complement strand
TTTTGGCAAAATGCGACTTTTGAATGCATTTTAATGAGGTGTACACACCACCCAAGTGCACATGAATTCGTCCTGTGTGCAGTGTTCTATTGTGAGAGTTGACTTGACAATATGGAAATGTCACATTACAACAATTACATGTATAGAGGGTGAGGTGGTGAGTCATCGCCATTGTTCAATTTAACTCGTTTCACTGAAGGACCCCCCTGGCAAGTTTCCGTTGATGTCGACGAAGATTATCACTCGGGTGAAAGCTCTACCACAACCACACGAATACATTTCACCGACTTGTTTTCATAGCTCACTGAGGAGACACTGATTCGAAATACTTTCTCCTGAATATTTCAATGAAATATCCCCACCCACAACAAGTCCGATGCGATGCGCAATCTGTATGGATTTTGAGGAGATTCTCTTGATATTCATCGCACTCATCAATACTCGCAGTTCATTCTTAGCTCTCTCACAGGACACACGCCCTCCTCGCTTGGGAGATGACAAGGATTCATGAAGGTCATGACTACACACAATATGTATGCCTACACCACAAACATTAGTCAAGGTCAAACAAACATCGAGATCAAATCTTTTGTGCCGAAACAAACCAACATCAAAACTCAAGGTCAAATCTCAAACTCAAACTTAATGTTATGAATCTCAAGGTCATATTCAAGGTCAAGTCGAATCTCAAAAGTCGACCAAACCCAATATCAAAACTCAATGACAAATCTCAAAGTCAAATCTCAAGGTCAAACACACACACACACACTGCACACCTGCAACTATTCAAGGTCACACGTGACGTCATAGTGGTGGGGGGAGACCCAGAACCGGCTTAAATCTCCTACTCGCGAGGTTAGCGTATTTAACTTTTCTCTCGTACTATATATAATACTCGAGTTGCTGTAATTTTTCTATGCGAGCATGAACTATCGGTCAGAGATTTTCGGTGTCTTATCTCATTCTTAATGCATTGATAATATAATTTTTATCAATAGTAAATACTGTTTAACTGTGTATTAACTTTGTGAAGTCATTACTCGTGCAGTTTTTGTTTGACTTGATTGGAATAATCTTTATTGATAATTTCGCAGTCTCACTGCAAGATGACTACTTGTCACTGAACTCATGACTGATGACTGTCTAGTCAAGAGCTGTTTACTGGTTGATAGCTACCGCACTTCCATATGTTATATTGTAACATGTTTACTATGTGGAAGTTCGAGCTCTTCTGATCATTCTGTACTATATGTTAATCGAATGAAAGTTTAAGCGCTTCTCGTCCATGTTCTCTACATGTTAATCGAATGAAAGTTTAAAACTTCTGGTCTATGTTTCGCCTCGTCTCGCGCATTTTATATGATATCCCCTTCCATGTATTGTTCTTTGTAACATTCCCATACGTAATGTCATTATAAATCATTTAGTTATTGGTCGCCTGTCATAATAAATCACCTTCTGAGTAATTAATGGCTCGTTACGGTAACCACAAAAATGTTTGAAAAAAATGAATGATTTATCTATTGTTGTTGAAACATTGTATTCAGTGAGGGGTAAATGAGCTGTCAAAACATATAATTTATTGAGTTATTTTTTACGTAGGGAATTCATAGACATACGTCATAAAAGATGGTGATTTTTTTATGCATTCCAGAGCTAGGCTGTGTCTATCTATTTTTAGAGTTTCACCGTTGTGTTCATAATTCATTTCATTCTCAGTGAATTATATTTTCTGGTCATGGAGTTCATATTTTATTAATAACTTGTTTTACCTTATGTTTGAAAATTTTTCTGTACTTATGGGGGTTATGACAGTCCGTCTAACTATTAATCCAGCTTTTAGAGTTCACTGACAAAAGGTTTCTGTTTTATTTATGGACTACAACTTTTAACGTAACTGAATTAAATTATTGTGTAAAATTCAGACATTGATTAAATGTTATTTGGTGAAGAAAACAAATTGAGAAGATATTTCTGTCAAGCGAAATTGTAGTTGTAGTAATTATTGATCTTGTAATTGTTGAGGAATGGAAAAAGTAGAGGGTTGTGAAGAGCAGTTCGATAAATTAAAAATAAAATGTGTTTTGTCATTATAGGACATACTGCAGTTGAGATTATGTTGTACAAAATTGGCGAGGTGCAGAAATTGTTATCACTCTTGAGATAGAGAAACCTAAATCAAAATACATATTGATGGTTTGCAGTAAACATTTGAATGATTAAATTATGTTATTGGCGGATTCATAACCATTTACCAGACTTTTCTAACGTACTTTTCCAAGCTGAAATGAAAAAGCAGTCAAAACAAAATGAATCAATTATCGATAAAAAAACATTTTAAATGTATAATATACTTCTTCTAACTGCGAACACAGATGGGAATGATGAATCAGTTCTCTCATTCGGAAGTTCTAGGTTTTTTGTTATCAACAAAGACAAAATAATTGGCGGAAATCAATGCCACAGTTTTAACCACATGTGGTATTCTTCAGGAATAACGATTTTCTCTATCATTTCTTTTCTATCGGTTCTAACAACGCTAACGGAATGTGGAAAAACTTTAATATTAATATTGAGGGGAGGATTTTGGATCATTTCGTATTTGTTAATAAACTACTACTACTGTATAAACTTCATTGAAGTAAGGAAGCACATATACCAGATTCTGTGACTATAGTTTGTTGATTACTCGGGTGGACATCTGGACATTTACATCGTCATCTCTTGCTAAATGACTTTCGTCCCTATATCTGTTTTTTTTTTCGTTTTGATGGCCCATGCTCTCAGAACTATTTAGGCATGTATATTGAATATATTCTCAGATCATATATGATCTAAGAATAAACCATCCAGAAACCGAACCACTATCATTTCACGATTGGGTTTGGTTTTTCGATGTCCGGATGAAAAATCCAACCTGGGGTTACTTCAAACCAGCCAATCGTGTAGCACGGCAAGTCAAATTCTCCCCATCTTAAGTTTCAACTCCCTAGTAAAAGATCGTGCCTTAGGCGAAAGTCCTATTGCGGACGACTAATGAGACTAATGAGAGTCGATCCCAAAGAGAGTAAACGTTATCTGAGTAGGAGAGTCTATACCCCATAAGACAATGGTGACACTAATAGAAAGAGATGAAAGATCATTAGTGAGTCATAGAGACGTATATGGACATGTCATGGCCACCATTCTCTCTGGACAGTGGCGGGCTAGCGGACTCCGTTCTCTGGTAGCTGAGAGTTATAATCTCCTGATTGTATATTGAACCACTCTGTATGTTACGAGGGCCACCTGTACTCATGTCCATGTACGTCACTATGACACGTTAATGCTACAAAATTCTGATTGTCTAGAGCTTATTAGTACCTCCTATTCAGATAACGTTTACTCTCTTTGAGTCGATCCCCAATTCCCAAACGCCTATTATCTCCCACTGCTGGCACTAGCGACCAATGTGGAGTTGGCTGCCTAAGCAAACTGCTAAATATTCCGTACATTCCTCAACGATCAGTGGTGTGCTTTTTCCCTTTTTAGGTAACGTAATTCTAGAAATACCACCGGAATTTGTAGAATAAAGTAACAAGTAACAAGTGAATAATACATGATGGAATTATAGTTACTTCAAAGAAGAATTATATTACACCAGCTTTCGACTACAACCCACGCCGTTGGTTTTGCAAGGAATAGAGAACACGCATGATTTTATTTTTTATTTGCATCAACTGGATCTTCAAAAACTACATTCTGTGAAAATAATTTCTCAAATCTCACAGTTTTGTCGAAATATTCAAATATGTACATGTACACTGGATTTGACCTCCACTTGAATAACTTTTACCAACACTAGCGCCAATTGTGATTGCTTCGAAAATATTGATAGATAATACTATTGTGTGATGTTTCAGTATCAATTGAAAGATTGATAAGAAAAATATTAGTACCAGGGTTATCATATATATATATATATATATATATATATATATATATATATATACATATATATATATTATATATATATATATATATATATATATATATATATATTTTGTAACCCTATTAGTACAGCATATAAACAGACAAATGAAATTATAGTTGAGAGGTCGGAGCAAATAGCGGTAAAAGCTTGAACTATGTGAACGAACGGTGCATACGTCTATCAGAGGCGCTAGGAGTACGTTTTTGAATTTAATGAAAAAATTGGCGTTTTCAATTTCGAATTATGAAAAAAAAAACATTTCTTAGTTTTTTACTGAACTTTATGGGTCGTAATCTTTATGTGCAAATCCAAATATTCCAGAAAAATGACACTTGTGTTCCCGATTATGTTGTAATAACGTGTGAGTATATGCAAAAAAATATATGAATTCTACTAGGTTCCAACTCAGCTATCGTTTGCAAAAATAAAGAAATATTGTTTTCGGTATAAGACTTACTCCACCAGTTTTGATAGGGATTTTATATTGTTTTCAACATTGAAGTTACTGATTCTATCATGTGCCACTCAAAATACTTTGAATCACACATAATGATCACTTCCTGGAAAGCTCGGCAACAAACAAATACATTGAAAGGTTTTTCCTAATTCGAAATTGAAAACGCCAATTTTTCATCACATTCCGAAACGTACCCCCAGTGCCTCTGATAGACGTATGTATCGTTACTTCAGTCTGTTCAAACTTTTTACGCTAGTTGTTTCGAACTGTCAACTATAATTTCATCTTCTCGTTTATATGTTGTATTGATGAATACATTATCACAGCATTTCCAATTGTTACCGAAACATCACATCAAAGCTGAGGTTTGGGTTGCGAGAAATAGTATTGTATATCAATATTCCTGAAACGACCACAATTGGCGCTAGTATTTGGAGGAAGTTATTCAAGTGGAGGTAAAATCAGGTTTCATTTGAGGGACACCTTTTCATTTGAAAATTTCGACAAAACTTTGGAATCTGAGAAATCACTTTCATAAAATGTAATTTTTGAGGACCAATAAATGATGCAAAGATAATATAAAATCATGCGTGTGCCTATACTTTTGTATAATAAGGAACACGCATGATTTTATTTTTTCTTTGCCTCAGTTCGGGCCTCAGAAATTACATTTTGTAAAAAAATTTTTTTAAGACGATGAGGGCGGTTGTGCACAGAAAGAAAAAAACACTCGGATGGCAATTTTTTTTTCATATTTTGGATTACTTTCATTCAAATACGACTTTATTAGTGAGTATTATAAGTTTTGAATTTGAATAGGTTTTTGAAAGATTCAATTTGCGAGATCACTTTGATCTCACGCCGTCTAAATAGAAGTAATTGTATTATTGAGTCGGCATGGTACCAATGTAATGTCACGTGATGCAGTAGGCGTTCATCTGAATGTAGAAAAATCTGTAAGTGGTAATAAAAACGGTTGTATTGCTTGCTACGCAGAAATGGAAAAAACTCACGGAAGACTTATTTCTACAAAACAAATGTTTTCGATCGAAGTGGCACAATAGTGAATGTAAAAAAAAAATTGTGTGACCTGCAATATTGTATTGTAATGCTTGAGCCTATTGTATTCATAATGCGTTTCTTGTTTCTTAACGTTCTTATGATAAACGATCATATTTCTTCTGATTTTACTACTTTTAATATTTTGATGCCCATAAACACCATCCTATTGAATGAATCTCGGTCCGGCTCCTAAAAGTTGGTCGCTAGGCCGGCGCTTGATTGCCTATCATTTATTTAGCAATAAAACGCGAGTTCCGATGAGATGCACGCCGTTTGAGTGAAAATATATTGTGCGGCATCACATTCAATGCATACCTCCTTCTGTTTCTGAATTGATGAAAAAGAGTTGCGTTTTCCATTTAAATTATGAAAAACTATTTTCAATTTTAAAGTTTGTTGCCGAGCTTTCTAGGTGGTAATCTTTATGTGCAAATCAAAATATTTTACAAAATGGGCACATGCTTGTTCCCTATAAGCCTTTTCACGACTCGATACGCGCAAGCGCGTCTGGTTAAAAAAGCGGGGAATATGGAAATTTTGGATACTTAGTAAATACACGGGTTCGTAACCCTTATTCTCAGTGCAATCAAATGAAAAATTAATTGATGGTGCTTCATTAGTACACACAACAGTTGAAACACATACTTGTTTGCAACTAAGACTATATAGTTGAAATTTAGAACTTAATAATGGAACGGTAACACAAAACCTATGTTACACTGCGCAAGCTCCCGAAGGTTTCGAGCCATTCATTCTGTGAACGCGAATAAACCTAATATTCCAACGCAGCAGTTGGAACATCTGGCCAACCAATAACAGGAAGCGCGCGCAGATTCTCAGTGAGTTAAGTTGGATTCATATGCAAGCTTTCCGCATTTTCGCTTATCGCGTATTGATGTCTGATTGACTGTTGAAATAGAAAGCGCTTATCAAGGTCAGTAATCCGAAAGTCGAAACACTTTCAACTTTTATTGAGAAAAGCGCTGATTTTGTCGAAGTTTATGTTTCGTGACAACCCTTTTCCTGATTTTCCGTGTTTTACACGGTACTAATCAGTAATCACAAACATAACCTGAAATAATGAAAATAAAATAGTTGTTCAAGTTATTGTCCTGTATACCCACCTCAAAGTGAGAGCTAAATCTCGTTGAAGGTGGTATTGGCTCTTGTACCATATGTTATCTTTCTAGTGAGGGTCTTATCAACTGCATGAGATACTCAAATTTATCTCAATTTACCCTAAAGAAATTTTTGTAACTATGGGTATCATACAACTGCATTTCTAGCATCATTCACTTCATTATTTTGAATGATTCAACTGTCAACTGTATCACTTAAATAACACTATCTAAAATGGAGAAGATTTTATGTTTGTCCCTACCACAAGTGCTGCCTCTCGTGACAAATTCGCCACACTACTCTCAGGAAAAAGGCTCATTTCAAACGATTTAGTACATTTTCTCCTCCAGCTCTGGTACAATCTGTCAATTGAGAAATGGCAGCACGGCTTTGAGTGAGTGTATTGTGTACTTCAGGATTCTCACATTGGCAGCACTGAACGCAGCCCAACATTTCAATAACTTAACCTCAAATAAACGATAGCGAAGCGAATAGAGGTAGCGGGTAGCGGTGTCCCTGTCCGAAGAGTACAAGTTTTAGACTTTTAACTCGACTTTTCTTAGTCAAAATGATGACCAATACAAATACTGATCTCACCGAGGAAGATGCAGCAGATTTGCAGTTTCCCAAAGGTAAGAAGGACTGTTTGAAAATTACCATTCATTAGCTAGTTGGGTTCACATTTTCAGACGATGACCTCTCAACATTTTCTAATTGTTTTATTTCTGAACAAAACGACACAACTCATTGTGCGAACTGTTTCAGTGAAGTACTCAACAAGTGGGTACTCTGTGATAAGTGCAATGTGAATATTTGTTTAGCTTGCTTTTCCAATGGTTCAGAGTTCTCGAATCACAAAAATGATCATGATTACAAAATATTATCAACCAAATTTATATTATACGAAAACTCTGACTGGACTGCTGAGGAAGAACTGAAATTATTAGATTCAATTATCAATTACGGAAACTGGAATTTGGTGGCGCAAGAACTTCCTAACAGGACAGTAAATGAGATTATAGATCATTATGATTATTTTTATTTACAAAGATATGGATCAGATGGGTTACCAAAAATAAAAGACCGAGTTGCTGCAGTTTTTCCCCAGGTGGTAGTGCCTTACAGATTCCGCTTGTCTGATAGCGATGAACCACCTCGTTACCTATCAAACACCGTCGGCTTCAAATCTTTAGCCGGTTATAATCCGGCAAGATCTGATTTCGAAAATGATTATGACAAGAATGCTGAAGACATTTTATCGAACATGGAATTTATAGAAGAGGACGATCCCCAATATGAACTCTTAACAAACCTACAATGTGCCCTAGTGGAGAGTTACAACAGAAGGCTTCGAGAAAGACAGAGGTGGAAAAATATCATAAGGGACCATGGCCTGTTGTTGCTTAGGAAGACAGTATCATGGCTGCATAGATATGATTTCACAATACAAAAACCAGTATATGAAAAACTGGTTAGGTTCATGCAGTTTTGTGAGCCCACAAAGTTTGATAAAATGATGGAAGGCATACACAGGATTGGAGAATTGAAGCTACAGATGTCAAGGTTAGTTTTATTTTTATTTATTACATATATTCAGAAACCACATACTTATTCCTAACATGAAAAAACAATGAAAATAATTCAATAGAGTGAACAATAATGCAGTGTCTCAAACAACTTAGACTGTATTGGTTTTTGTAAAAAAATAAAAATTGAATATACCTATGCAATTGCATGAAAGCTTTCAAGTTGTAGTCCTAATCATAGTAACCTGTTAACATAAAATTTGTCAATTTCAACTAGGATGCTTATAATCAAGATATTGATTTCACGATTTGAGGGTTATTTTTAATGGATTAAAAAATATCAATCATTGTGATGCCAAAATAACAGTTTTTCTAGCAACCGTTATTCAATCATTTATTATAAAATTCAATGTTTTTCAAATTGACTGTATTTCAAGAGAAGAATTAGGAACTTGCTCTACACGTTCCATGTACTGAAATAATTTGTGATTGAAAAACTACCCCTCAACCACCCTCCACATCTGATTTCATGAACAACCTGTTCATTGATTTGTTTGAAAATATGGACAGGATGTTCATAAAATCAGATGTGGAATCATCTGCTACTGAAAGATAAACTTTAGTCACTATCTTCCATGGTGGGGTATTCATGTTTGAAAAAGGAAACATTCTCAATTGAATATTGAATAAAGAGATTTTTGTGTGAATTGAAAAATCCTCGATAAAAATGATGTTATTTTTTGTGAATATCTAACAGGAAATAACTACTTCCCTGGCTAAAGCATGGGGCAGGAGTTGTTTTCTGTTAGACATTCCCAAAAAATAACTTCATTTTTAAATCGTGGATTTTTCAATTCTCAGAAAAATATTTCTATTCAATATTCAATTGAGAATGTTTCAACTTGTTCATATTTTCAAACAAATAAAAAATGCTGAATAGAACAATTGTTGCAGGAAATATTTTAAATTGATAGTATGTTTTAAAGTCTTCGACAGATAGTATGTATATTTCAGGGGGTGTTGTTATAGCCCTCCTGCTTCTCCATACCAACATGTTTTTGAGGTGATACCTTAGAGGACAATGTCCGGTGTACAGTCCCGTTACCAGCTTTAGGTCTTTCTTGTCCAACTCGAGAAGCTATTTGGTGATGGGATCAGGAGCCTTTTTGCTTGTCTTTGTCCTGGAACCTTATTCCAGTGAGTTTTGATTTCATCAGCTTCCCAGCGCCACAACTCTTCCTTAATGTGGGCTTTGGAGAGACCACAGAAGGGTTTTGGGCCAGGAAATCGAATGTTTGCCCCTTCCTTGGCAAAGCCGTCTGCTTTCTCATTGCCTTTGATTCACTTGTTATCTGGTACCCAAATCAGAGTGACCGATAATTTGCGCTCAGTTGTCTCATTGAAAGTTTGCAGTCCCATAAAGATCAAATGATTGAGCCCTGAGGGACTCCTGCCAGTATGTTTTGTGTTGAAGATCTAACACCATTGTGTTCCACCAGTTGTGATTTGTTTCTTAAGTAAGCCTCTGTAAAATGGTAAGAGTTTTCTCTAAGACCATAGAGTCCCAGCTTACCTAGGAGGATGTTGTGGTTGACACAGTCAAAAGCTTTCGAATGATCGCAGAAGGTAGTTGTTACTATTTCGAAGCCTTCTACAATGGCAGTGACTGGTTCTGTCATTGCATGGTTGGTGAATAAGTTTTCCCTGAAACCAAATTGAGATGGGGATAAGAAGTTATTTTTGTCCAGGTATAAGACAGTCTATTTTTTAAGCTATTTCTATAGGATTGGAGAAAATGGGAATTATTGATATTGGTCTGTGATTGTTAAGTATATTTCCGCCCCCCTTATTTTTAAATATCGGTAGCAACTTAGCGAATTTTAATTTTGTGTGAAAGTCACCAAGTTCAAAGCATTTGTTTACTATAATTGCAAGAAGGTGTGAGATACCTTCACCTATGACTTACCAGTTTGTTGTTTAGTCCGTATTTGTACAAAGTAGAACTATTTGACATGTTTGTATGATGTTTTCCACTTCTGGGGGTGTAGAGGGGGAGATAAATAACGATTTTCTGGATCTGTAGTTTTGAGGAACTTGCTTAATGGGATTTCCGAGGATCTCTATCTGTTGAGGGTAGTGAGTCTAGGAGACAAGTGGAAATGTTTATGAAAAAATTATAATCTTCTGGAAGTATTTCACAAATAGTTCTTTCCCTATCTTTCCTTCTAGGGTCATTTATAATTTGCCACATTGCTTTAGAATTGTTTGATGATTTGATTAACTGTTTGGATTCCTTTTTTGTTCCTGAAATTTATTTATGTAAACTTTTCTTGCTTGCTTAATTTCCTCATCTATATTAAGTGATCTCAATTCTTCATCATACCCTTTTTTAGCAATGTTTTTCGAGTGTTTCGTTTAAGTCTTTTCTGGAAAACATTAATTTATTGTTTTTAGAAGTATGTCAAAGAAAATGTCAAATATACTATTGATATCATAGAGTGTTTCTAAGTGATCCCATTTATGTTGCTTCAAAAGATAAATGCACTTTTTGATTGCCTCATCTGACATTGGCCTGAATTCAATGATCCTGTCTCCCCTTTCATTTTCAATTTATGTTGTGTATTTATTTTTCAAACCAATATGATCAGACATGTAACAGCTAATTAGTGTTATTTCACTAGCTTTCCTAACATTAGTTATACAGTTGTTTCACTATTCTGTATTATTCTAGTGGATTCATATACTAGTAATTCACAGCCAAAGAAAATTACAAGTCATAGAATTCATTTGTCAAATTACATTGTTAATATTTATGTTGAAATATAGATAAAAATTGTTTTTGTGTTTAAAAATTTTGGAAAATTGTCAGTTTTGTTAAAAAAAATCCTGGTCTTCTGAAGCTGATCTATACATACATAGTACTATATAATGTTTATTAATTTTACTTCAATTGTTGTCACTTCTCAATGAATATTTACTGATTGGTAGTTTTTTGGTCTTATAGTTGGAGTTTACTTGAATCATATCACCTACATGAGTTTGGCAGTAGTTGTTGGCTATAAAATTTTTCATAGTATTAGGATATCTTGTTGATGCAGCCATTGTTTATACAGCCTTTTAGGTAAAACTATTTATTTTACAAAAAAAATATTTCCATCGAAAATGGGTCGGAAAGAGATATTGTCAAAAACTGTTTTTGGGCCAGTTAATCAATTGCATTCAGTAAATATATGAGGTGGCAAATTAAAAGGAAAATCGCCAACACTATGAAAATTCCCAAAAAACCCAGGAAAAATTTCGATAACCCTGTTTTGAACACCAACTTTGGGAAAATTTGGTAAAATTTTTCCCGGGGTGTTAATCCAATCGTTTTGAATATTTTTTAGTTAGGGCTTTAGTCCATTATAACGCCCCATTAAAATTGGTGAAGTTCCATTCAGGGTCAGATTTTTTGTTCTTTCTTCTCCTTATGAATGGAATCCACTGTTTTGCTAGGATTTAAATTTTAAAACCAAACGCGCTTTCAAAATACGACAGGTAGTAAGAAATTATTTGTGATCCCCAAACTCCTCAATATCTCACCACAAATTGAAATATTCAAAAATAAAAAATGATCAATGCTTCTAATTTTTCCTGAAAATCTATTGTTGGAAATTTTCCCACCCCCACCTAGTAAAATAATGTTGATCCAAAACACCCCCAACCACCCCCCTACTACCATCAAACAGAAAAATCAGTAAAGTTAGAAATGTTCTGGGGTATTTTGACAAAATATGTTTTGGGGTCTTTTCAACACTAAGGTAGCATGAAAATTTGTGACCCCATCACTCTCAAATTGAAATATACACTAAAGAAATTAATTGTGGCTGGCGATTTTTTCATGATGCATTAATAAAGGGAAATAATTTGTATCCCAAAAACTTCCCCTTAACCACCCTAAAAAAATGCAAAAAATTCCAATTGTTGGACGAATATTTCGAAATGATACTTTGTTATAAAGTCTTCTTGATTCAGGTTAAATTATTTGTACCCTAGCTACCCTACCTTCCAAATTGAAATATTTGCAAATAAAACAAGGGCCAAAAAAAACCTTTAAATAAATTCAATAGAAAGGAAAGGTATCTTTATTCAGATAATGTTTGATTTTTCTCAATCTCAATTGAGAACTCATGGATGAAAAGGGCAAAAATGTTCTCCAAATGAGTTAGTACTTACCAGAAATCACTTGTAATATTGATACAAGAGTGGCATCACATTTCACAGGGGTATCGAGAAGACCTCAAAACATACTATCCTTCCAAAATATCTCCAGCAACAATTGTTCTAATCATTTGCGCATTTTATTAGCTTAGAGGGTAACAAAATGGTGGTCTAAGGGTAGTTTTTGGCATAAACATTTCAATATATGGAGAATGTAGACAAGTTCTTATCCTTGCTTTGTATGTCCAGTCACCATTGTTTTAATTTTTTGTGTTTTTTATTTTTTTATTTTGTAA
>JAFIRS010009045.1:0-12640 GCA_018342105.1 Gonioctena quinquepunctata | reverse complement strand
CTTTGTAAACATGATAAGGCGTCTGTTTGTTTAACCGTTCTCGCGTATTTTCTTTTAAGGGATAATATTTTACTGCCTGACAGGTAGCGGTCGGCTAGTCGGGGGAAATAATGACCAAAAAGGATGTTTATACATTTATCGGTAGCGATAACTTGTGATTTATGAGTCGGATCGGCTCTTAATGAGGTGGGCTTTGACTGTCGCTTATCGGGTTTTTTTAATGGTTTTGTTTGTTTCGGACTAGTGTTAGAATTATGGATGCGTTTTCGGTAATGAAATAAAACTGTTTTTCTTATCCCCCAGTGATTTGAATGTGGATGATACCCTGTGGAAAGTTTGAATTCTTTTTTTTGTAAAAGGATTATCATAACAGTCGGAAGGGGAAAGGGGGGTGATTTTTTTAAGGGGTAAAAGTTCCCTCGTTTTCCCGGCAAACACAAGTCCTATGGAAAAAAATTAAAAAGATCTACAACTTTTGTATTACCTTTTTTCACAAACCTCAAAATTTTTTGAAAATTTGGTTTTTTTTTTTTTTTTTTTTTTGTTTTAAAAATTCCCAAAAAAAATTTTTTTTTTTTTTTTTCCCATTTTTTTTTCGTTTTAAAAATTTTTCCCAAATATCATTTTTTTTTTTAGTCGGTGGGTTTTTTTATTCGTTAAATCTCTACTTTATGATGGTGAAAGAAAAATATACATTACGGGTAAATTTTTCCCAAAAAATACAAAGAAAAAACAGGTAGAAAAGGCCCAGACCCTCCTACCCCCTTCACCACTTTTTATGAAATACCTATTGAGGGGGCTAAAATTTTCCTAGGTCATAGGTATATACGTTATCTCAAAATAGCAATAAATAGGCATCACGCTATAATTTAAAGAAAATTTCAACTTTTTCAAAAAAATTTGGATTTTCGTTTGAGTTTTTTTTGCTTTGCATTTTTTGGGGCATTTACCATTGTAATGTATATTTTTTTCACCATCAGAAAGTAGGATTTCAACGAAAAAAAGCCCACCGACTTTTTAAAAAACTGATATTTTTAAAAAATTTTGATTGAAAATTGGGGTGGCTTTTCGATATTAAGTCAAAATAAGGTGAAAAAGTAAATATTTCAAATCAAATAAATTACAGTGTGTTTGGGACATAAGAAGGTAAGTTTTCACCAAATTTCGTGTATTTTTTTTTGTAAAAGATAAAAATACAAAACCAAAAACTTGGTTATTTAAATTTTTTACATTAATTTTGAGGTTATGCGAAAAAAGTGTTAATACAAAAGTTGTAGATCTTTTTATTACCTACAACTTTTTTCCATAGGGCTTGTAGTTTTGCCGGAAATCGAGATTAACCGTTTTTTACCTTTAAAAACTCACCCCCTTCCACTTCACGACCTCAGATCGCCCGTAAATTATTTTTCCTTTCATTTTGATCATATTCTCTTCCTTTTCTAATGGGTTTCATCCTACTACTATTTTTTTCACTTTTCACCATTTTTAAAGGCTTCAGCCTCAGATCAATAAGGGGTTTACTTGTTGATCTGAGGCTTCAGCCCTGGTCTAATATATTATACACCTACTATTTCACCATTTTATTGCTAATGTATCATATATCCTGTTGACTACTTATATACTTTTATATTTGTACCCCCTTTATGTAGGTATATATTTCAATAAATCTATTTTCATTTTCATCTTTTTTTTTCAGAAACTTATCATGTAATATTCTACTCACCAGTGTGACCATTATTGAGTAACCTCACCCTCTCCAAGTTATGATCGAAATTCTCGAATATCAAAGGTGGAAACGCCACTACAGTAACATTATTCTCCTCTATATCAATCGGACTCTGAAGTTTTCCATCAGAACAATTCTGGAACTTTTCACCCCAAAAAGCAGGACCTATAAAAATCACCAATACATATTATACCGATGGAACTAAGCATCTAGATTATTATCTAGAGTATACAGAGTAACCCAGGGGTGCGTGCAAGTTCCATAACTTTTTCTTCTATCCATGCTATCGACTTGCTTTTTTTGAACGATAGGTCCGACTAGACACATTCTAAAAATATTTCCATTTATATACAGGATGCCCAAAATAAAATACACTACTAAGTTTTTACAAGCTTTCATTTAACTTGCTTCGTTCGTTTGTCATTCTTTCGGATTCAAAATTGGTAATCCGTTATTGGAGCACTTGCCGACATCCGATTGAGCTGAAATTTGGCAGGTGTTCATAATTCCCGTGAATTTTTGTTAGAGAAAAAACAAATTGGCGGCTCCAAGATGGCGGACGAGTTTTGTACGATTCGATTCAAAATTGGTATGTGGGGGTTTTCGATGTCGGAGATTATGAATTTTCTGTAAAAATTCATAAATTCAAGATGATGGCTCCAAAATGGCAGAAGAGTTTCGTGATTATGGTCCGATTCTATTCAAAATTTGTATGTGGGGGTTTTCAGAGTCGGAGGTTATGAATGTTTCTGTCAAAATTTATGGAATTGAAATGGCCGCTCATGGAATTTTTGTTATAGGAAAAAACAAAATGGTGCTCCAAGATGGCGGACGAGATTTAGGTTTATGGTCCGATTCGATTCAAAATTGGCATGTGGGGTTTTCAGGGTCGAAGATTATGAATTTTTCTCCAAAATTCATAAAATCATAATGGCGGCTCCAGTATGGCCGAAGATCTCTGTGTTTATGGTCCGATTCTATTCAAAATTGTTATGTGGGGGATTTCAGGGTCGGAGATTATGATTTTTTCATCAAAATTCACAAATTCAAGAATGCGAGTTTTGTAATTATGGCCCAATTCAATTAAAAATTGGTATGTCGGGGTTTTTGGGGTCGGAGATTATGAATTTAGTCGAAGATAATTGATTTTTAGTTAAAATTCATAAATTGAAGATAGCGGATGAGTTCATCTTTAGATTATCTCCTCATTGAAGGACTAGATAGCTCAGAACTTACAGGAAAAAGGCCTCATAAAAACTTGAACAAAAATGCATAGATTAAGGCGTACTTAAGTACTAAAAAGTACAAAATAACATAATTAGTAAAAAACCTTTTATTCAAATTCACTAAAAAGTAAAAAATAATGGCTTTGGATGTGTGACGTAGGTTATTCCATGAGTTATAGATTCAAAAGCTTGTCGCTTTTGTATTCGAAGTGAAAACTTTGCGCGACAAATTTTTGAATCTATAACTACGGAACAACCTACGTTACACATCCAAAGCAATTATTTTTTACTATTTAGTGCATTTGAATAAAAGCTTGTATTTAAAAAGGTTTTTTATTAATTATTTTATTCACATATTTGTTACTCCCAAGGACACCCCTTCTACTGCCTCATTTTATCCTCTCTGAGTGGATTAACATCGCTGCCTTCTCCATGGGCGTTGAAAGCGATAGCAACCTCATTGCGTTCGTTATTTCCATATTATCTAAAATAGAATGAGGTTTGGAATGTTGTCATTAAACGAAATTCAGGAGAAATTGACTACTGCCTGTATACTTGGTTGGTTTGTTTCGAACTGACACCATAGTGTCTATCAGTCTATCAGGCAGCCGTATCCCACTTGGTAACAGAAATACAATGCGCATTTTCAAATAAAAACTTTTTAACAAAAAATTAAACCGACGAAAAAATCAACTGAAAAGCAAAAATTAAAATAAACCTTCTTAGTCTCAATGATAATTGAGCTCCTAAACTAATGTGAGTAACTAATTTTGATTCGGCGCCAAACAAACAATTATCGAAGATCATTATATTACTTTGAAGAAGTTATTAAAACGCCGCTATGCATCTCGCTTCCATCATTTTACGCTTTACCTAATTCAGTTGCTAGTTTGTTTGGCGCCGACTCAAAATTAGTTACTCACATTAGAGGAGATCAATTATATTTAAGACTAAGAAGGTTTATTTTATTTTTTGCTTTTCAGTTGATTTTTTAGTCGGTCTAATTTTTTGTTAAAAAGTTTTTATTTGTCAATTTTTTGTGGCTGAAATCTACTAATTACTACCCACTTGATTTTTGATTACTTCCAAAATACTTACTTACCTAGCTAACTTCAACTATTAACTGTTAAATAATATTAATTAATTGTGAATGTTTCCCTTTTCAACATGATTATCTACTTTAACTATTTATTGTTATATAATATAAATTATTTTTGAAAGTTCTGGTTAGTTGAATATTAAAACAGATAGGTTATTTCTGACAGTAAATCCCAACTGGAGAAAACAAAAAACCCTTGGCTGGTACAAAAATATACCAATTGGAGTGTATGAAATTAGTAAATGGACCAAAAAGTCTGCAGAATTGGCAAATTTGAATATGACAAACAAAACATTTTCAAATCATTCTCACCTAGCCACTGCTGTTTCACAATTGGCAAAATCAGGTGTATCGGAACAAGAACTTATTAAAATAACAGGACATGTTAATAGCAATTCTATCAAACCCTACCTACAGTTAGATGAACAACATCACTACAGGTTCAAGTAATAACACCTTCGGTATTTCCAGCACTTCAATGAGCAGTAGCCACGTTTCCAGCGCAGAAAATAACTCAGTTGAAAAAATCGTATTATATAATAATTGTAATTTTCATTGTACCAATTTGTATTTAAATTAATGAATTGTTTATATTTACTCAATTTACTCAAAAAATAATCGTATCAAATACAATACGTACTTCAAAATGAATACGGTTATACATCTCAAACTTCCTGCAAAATTACAAATCGTGTCAGTTTTTAAAGAAATTTGGTTTCGTGAATTCCTAGAACAGTATTAACACCAAAACGTCAAAGTATACTCACAAAAATATCCATCACTACTGAAAATCACACGCGATGTATGAGAATAAATCAAGGATTTCTGATTTAACAAACAAAAATTCAGCGAACAACATATGGGACATAAAAAAATATTATTAATTTATTTCTATTTTTGATTCTACAGCATCTTCTATCCACAGAGAGTCGTAACATTTTCCATCCCTCAGAGAAAGTTGTCTGATTATTTCCTCCAGTACACAATCCATATAAAATATTTCTCTCCTCAAAATTTCGTCTGTTTCTCACGAATCATTTCTTCCTGATTAATCTCCAAACCAAATTATAATTGATACTTTGAGACAGCTATTACATGGAGTACGTAAATTTATCGGAAACAGTGCCCGCCGGCTAGTTCTCCGGCTATTGTCTCGTAGTAGAAATTAGTTTCGACTGTAATTACTCATTTGCACGGTTGGAGACTTGGATAAATATTCACTATAATGCACGGTGGCTAATAAGTAGGAATGCTCAAATTGTTCACCATAATGTTCCACACAAGCTGCTAGTCTTCTAGTAAATGAGCCCTGAAATCTAGCAAGCATTGCTCCTTCAGTTGAGCGAAAGGCTTCCGATTGGTTTTCTGGTAGAAATATTGAGCCTCTATATGTACTCTCTTAACTGATTATCATTTTCTCTTTCTAATACTTTCGAGAGCGTGGGCAATATATTAATCGGACTACGATCTTTGGCTTTGACTAGAGTATAGACATTTTCCATGACTGAGGAAATACATTATTTATAAGGTGGTGGAGAGGTTGTCGGATTAGGACCAATAATCATTTTCTAATTTTCAGCCAACGTTTCGTTTATTATGTATAAAGTTCTTCAGGGCCTCAACTAGAACAGGATACGATACACACATCTATAAGTATAAAATATACTGTACATGGTTCCTATTAAATCAGTTACAGTCATCGTAGTACAATATTTTTTCAATTTCTTTTTTTCAATATACAATATTATTGTTTCACAAGTGCACTTTGTCGAGGAGCATGGGACGATAAACGAGAGGTATTTGAGTTTAACCTACAATCATGTCATGTCGAGTTTACAGACATCTGTGATTATTTATAAGGCAAAAATTGATTACATGGTTTATAAATAGCAAAATAAATGGACAGCACATAAGTAAAAGCTTCCAATTTATACCGTCTTAGCCTTGTACATTAGATTTGGGGTGGTATAATGTATTTTGTGTTCATTCTTGCGAAACCTGGTGGAACTGTTGTCCAGCTGATTCGTGTTTATAATTCTGTTAGAACTCGACCGTTTCTGGATTTGCCGGAAATGCCGAGATCCCATTTACTAAGTAATGATTTATTGGTCCTAATCTGCTCAACGTTTTTCAGATTATCTGGCAAATACGCACTACTTTTTTGAATTCCCATACGATGTAACTCCTTTTGGTGATCAACAGTCCTCAACTAGTGAGGATTTTCGATTGCATATTATGTCTGTTTTCCGACCCGTTATACTCCTCCATCAGAAAACAGAATAATGTGTAAAGTAATATAATCCTCGTCAATCATGCCATTCATTCAAATACGAAACGCAACTCTATTTACAAAATCATTACCATTCAATTCTTGATGTAGGTTCAGATGATAGGGTGGAACTCATGTTTCAATATTAATCTGTTCACACTACTTTGTGAAATACTCATTTCCGCTGATTTCCCTAGTGCTTAAGAGAGGATTTTCCTATAGTATCAATAAAACGTTCGACTCATTTTCCTTATTAATCCGACCACCAACAATTTCCTCTTTGGTATAAGACACACTACCAATGAGTTCAAACCGATCTTAACTTTTGGAATTAATAGAACCCTGGAATTCTTGCTTCTGGATATTTTTTATGGTAGATTCTGCTTGCTAATAAAGGATTTCTGTCAGGTTCGCCAATACAGTAGACTATATTCACTAATTCTTCGCGAGTGAAATTTATTAATAATAATTGGACGTGTACAATTATTGAAAGTACAGGTATGTGTGAAATTTTAAGACAGCGGCCTACTCGATTCCTTTTTTTGTCGAGAAAACCATAAAAATTTCTTATTTTGCAACAAATCTCTCAAACTTTACAAAGTAGACCCCACAAACCTTATATCGACAGAAAGATCAAATGTCATGTTATGATGCAAAAAATATAGGGGTTGAAGTTGAAAAACTCGAGTAGAGATGTAGAGACTTCATCACACCCGGAGTTTTTTTTGGCCTCAATTTCATTCATTAGTTCATGGAGCAAAAGAGAAGCTGATATCATTGTAAGGTATGTCACATTTATACTCATGCAGCTTCGGTAGTTTCTCTGCAATCAGGTTGGCTGATTTTTTCATTGAAAATAACATTGAATGAATCTGCACCCTCAAGATTGTTATCAAAATATAGTCGATTGTTTGTATTGTTTTTATGACCGGTAAGTTAACTGACAGTTTGCCAGGATGTTTGGGATTTGTTTTTTTATGATGCCAGTATGTGTTCATAGTATTCATATCTTTCCTTTTTCAGTAATTCATTATATTTGCTTTGTTCCGCTTCGAAGGAACTTTTATTCTGTGGAAAATTCAGAGATAGCATTTGATAAATTAGCATTTCATTTTTACAAGCCAACAGATCGGTAGTTTGAAAGATAAATTCGGTTTTTCTCTTGGTAACTTTGTTCTCAGAAAAGTGTTTATTGAAGTACAGCAGAAAGGTATTGATAAATATGTTAACCTTGGAGTCAACCGCATTGTATAAGCTTTCAAAACTTTCATCAATCAGGTCAGTAGAGTAACCATCAATAGCATCATTTGAGCAAAACCTTATTTCATGACATGGTGTCTGAGCCTTACACGGAGTTTTGAATCTCAATACCTGTGCATTATGGTCAGGTTGAACATTATCGATCGAAAAATTGTGTAACGAAGCATTTTTTTAGAGCTCCTTTACTAAGAACGGCTGAAAGAATTTTCAATCTAACTTTGGTACGTCCCTGCCTATTTGGGGTTTCTATTGGTTCCGGTCTGGCAAAATATTTCATTCCCTGTTAGAAATTAAGGTACATACCCAAAGCTACTGGAATTCACGTCAACATCATGCATAAAACATAAAAGAGTTTTTCTCTAGATCTTATAAAAAGGGTGAAAAGCTCCGGTGATAGTTTTTGTAAAAGACGAGAAAGAAATAAATATCGCGATGGGAAAAACCAAATCATTTTTTGTGTCAGGAACGAAATCATCCTTCAGATTTTCGGTCCAATTTCAGTTCATCGGACAAAAAACCGCCCCTTTCTTACTGGGCTTTTTCGTCTAGTTTGGTCATACATTCGGGATCTATAAAAGATACGATGAAAATTAGCATCAACACTTGTTACTTGTTACTGGAGTCCTGTGGTGATACCAAGTCCGGTTCGAAGTTTAGTAAAAGTGTGAAAAGAGATTCGAGGTCCAGAAGCGTTGAGGTATCCGTAAGTGGAAATAGTGAATAATTTGTATTTGAGCTGGGTTTCTCCGTGTGCTGAAGCACTTGAAGTTTATTATTTCTACATTTATTATTATTCCATTTGATTCAATTAATTTGCCGGGAGTTTAAATATATTATATGTATTATATTATTTCATTTAGTTAATTATCTGTCGTGGCATTTACAGTTTAGTTCTGCCAAAGTATTCTTCATTTGATTTAATTCGTTACCTGAGAAGTTAAATATATTTTCTGCATTAGTATAATTTCCTTTATTCGAGCATTTGCCGAAACGTTTAAGTTGGTCAGAAGACTACAGAGTGAATATTGATTTATTTTATTTTTGGGTGGTTCAATCGAATTTTTTGGAAATCGATTGAGTGTTTAATTTAGGGTAGTATTGACATTTTAGTAAATTGTTGGTTATTTTTACGGGTAAAAATATATGCTGTATTTGCCAAATTGAACAGTATAAAGTAGACCATTTTATTTTGTGTCCCCGCGGAAAACAATTTTCACATAAGCTCTGGCAGGTGTTTTCTTTTTCTTGTCAAGGAAAATCTTACATAAATAGTTCTTTCATTTGCCCGTTATTAAAATTATTGAGTTATGTTTTCAGTTATTTGAGTTCAAGGAAAACGTCGAATGCAAACAACTGACGCGAATGTTTACATCATTTCAATCAGTGAATTTAAATTTTCTATTGTCTTAAGTTCGGGGAAAACGCCGAATTTAAGCAATTGACGTATAAACCAATTACATAACAATAATTCTTGTTCTCCGCTGTCCCGATTCAGGCACTAACCAAATCGGAACATCGGCCGCGATAAATGCGCTGAAAAGTTCATTTGTCCCTGAAAATACGTGCCGAGCAAAACAAAATTCACGAATTTCACAAGTTATAGTCATATTCAGGAGGAATAATTCATTTAGCAACTTGAGAAGGTGATTTGGGTAAATAAACGTTGTTGATTACATTAGGGGGAAATAAGGGATTTTATAACACGAAAATACGGTGATGCTTTGTCGTCTGTATCCACGCCCAGTTGTTAATATTGTTTAAGCTCAGGAAATCGCCGAGCATAAACAATAGGAAAACAAAGCCAAAAATATAATTCTTTTTAACGAGAAAAGTCATAGAAGAAAAGGGCTATTTTAAGGAACAGAGAAAAGAAATATCCCAGCCGGGATTATTACCAACGTGAAGCTTAGGTAATATACAAGGGACACGTAGTATTCAATTTTTGTGTTAGGGTTAACAAGGGGAAATCGGGATGTTATAAGCCATTTGCTTACAAACTTGAGGAATCACTTTCTGAGTCAGTCAGATAACCGTGTTCATGAAGAAACAGTTTTTCTTTGCTCTTAAGAGTAGTCCATTTTATTCCCTAAATTGTCGGAAAATTACTGTTCATTTGGCCAGTTATATATATCGTGAAGGTAAATATCATTTCGATACTATTTGATCAATAGGATTATATATATATATATATATATATATATATATATATATATATATATATATATATATATATATATATTGGTGTATGTATTATCCCCCATTTAAATGTGCCAGACCGGTTTCTTTTAAGCAAAATTATTTGTATTACGAAAATTGTTGTGCCAAATCTTATTGAATATACCAGTTAATTTAATACCTATTACACACTGTGTTTCATTGAAAAAAAACCTTTCTATTTCCTATAAAGTATTGAAGTTACGCAACAGACGTATTTAGTCAAGTTGTCGAAAAAGAAATTGGTAAAGAAAAAAACAAACAAAGACATTTCTGTCTGTCTGTCTCTTTGGGAGACCTAAAAGCAATCGGCGTTCAGTATCCAAAATTTGTACTTGAAGCCTACAGTATTTTGTAAAGATTCAAAAAGTGTCAATATACCAGACCCCTGGACGTTCCGTATCTCCATCTGTAGCTACCCTAGTGCGTGGAGAAAACCACTATAAAATCTGGCGCCCGAGATAGGAAAAAAAAGAAAGGAAAATATTTCCTGCCTAAAAGTCTGGCGTCATAAATAACGTGATTTTCTAGGAGTTTAAGGGTTGTTAAAAGAAACCCTAGCAAAACACGTCACAATTGTTAACAGAATTAATTAATATATTATCAAGACATGTTTTGTTGACTGTAACTGATTTTATAGATGCCTAAAAAGAATTGAATATAAGGGAAAAATAATTTATTCATTTGACTTAGTGAGTTGCAGATTTAAAAGCTTGCCGTGAATATGAAAAGGTAGGTATCCTTGACAAGATTTTGATTCTGCTACTCGCTACTAGATCAAACAATTGAAGAAATAATTTTTTCCTTTTTAGTGCATTTGTATACATGTTTCTTAATCATTTTATTATCTTTATTAGGGGCGAACGAAGTCTTAAATGATCCACCTTGTGTTTAATATATTATCGTAACCTGCTGAACAAGTTCAGATGCAACATAACGATAGCGACATTGCTCCACTTACCTTCATTTCCATCGTAACCATATTCTTGGCCATAACCTGAAAGAATAATTTGTTTTTATGAATTTGTGGTACCTAGCCCGAAACATTTTCTATTAATCGAAAAATAATCAATCATCAAAAGTGCGACGAAGTGGAACAGTGGTATGAAGAATTTCGAAACAATTATGGAAATGTTGACAAATATGTTTATAAGAAACGGTAAATTTCCTCCATCCGTGTGCATATTGTCCGAAGATTTTTTATCATATTTCAGCTGATTTTTTCAGTTTGTAATACACTAGGAATCAATCTGGTGGCACAATTTAATCCACCGAAACATGGAACGACTTTGGAAACATAATTTTTGCAAAATTCATAAAATTCACCACTGCTGAGTGCGCGACGATTCCAAATCGAAAATTAAAGTTCTATATTAAAAAAAAAATACGCAAAATACAGAACTTTAATTTTCGATAATTCTGGTATCTAGAGCATATCTGGAGAATCAAATATCACCATGTTGTGTCTGTAATTTTTTCAGTGGTTCTAAAAATATACTGATAGTCAGAGAAATACAGTTCATTAATAAATAATTATTTGAGTATTTTTTTAAGATACCACGAGTTCTATCGGTGGATTACATTGCAAAACCATATCAAGCGATACTAGGAAGATGCTGCCGACTCAGCAGTAGATCAGTTCATCCGAGGTTATAAATTCTCACAAATCTTATTTTTCTGTATTCAATTACTGCACGTATAAGTTTTTTTTTAAGTCTTTTGGTTTTTTTAAATAAATAATTGGCGTGAATTCGTTTCGGGGTGCTAGTAATGGAATTGATGAAAATCTATTGCGTTCAGAATATTAGTGTATTCAGGGTGATTCAAAAGTACTTCGACAAACTCCAGGAGGTGATTCCTCACAATATTCTAATATGAATTGTCCAAATAAATATATGTCCGGAAACGCTTCGTTTCCAAGATAAAGGGTGTTACAGTTTTATTTTTATTTTCGTTTTTTTCAAATAACGATTTCATAATCGAGTACTGCCTTCAGCTCCAACATTCACCAGTCTCCACCGTCGTTTGGCAGAAACAGGTAGCTTTAAGAGGACAGCTGATATTATTGGAAGACCATGAGCAGTCCGAACCCCAGAATTGGAAGAAGCTGTTTTGAACGCTCTCGAGGAGAATCCAGAAACAAGTACAAGAATAATTGCTGAATCTCTCAATTCTACTCAGTCCACAGTTTGGAGAATTACCCACGATCAACAATTTTATCCATACCATAATCCAAGGGTACAAGCTCTTTTGCCACGAGACTTTCTTCAACGCATTACTATGTGTCAGTGATTTTTGAGAAAATTGGCTGGAAATCCTCAATTTTTAAGATATGTACTCTTCAGGGACGAGGCAAACTTCTCCCGAAACGATATCACAAACTTTCATAACAACCATGTTTGGGCTCTGGAAAATCCGCACGCAGTTAGTGAAAGACATTATCAGTATCAATTTTCAATAAATGTGTGGGCGGCAATAATTGATAATTACTTGATAGGTCCTTTCTTTCTTCCGTTCCGACTGAATGGCGCAACTTACAGAGACTTTTTAGAAAATGAATTGCCGGGACTACTTCAGAATGTACCATTAGAAATTCGTATCCGCATGTGGTCTATGCATGATGGGGCTCCGGCCCATTTTAGCGTTGTAGGGAATTCCTTAACACTGTCTATCCTAATTAGTTCGGCATGAAATGTTCAAAAAAGGTTCCGCCTATGTGTAGGAGAAGCGGGTAGAATTTCGAACACCTCCTCTAAAGAAATATTTTGTTTCTGTTTGTTCTTTATTATTATTATTGTTGTTGGAGTTTCATTTATTAGTAGTAAATATAGTTTAAATTGTTATAA
>JAFIRS010009044.1:0-12647 GCA_018342105.1 Gonioctena quinquepunctata | reverse complement strand
ACAACTTTTGGAAGAAAAGACATAGTAAGACTGTATGAAAGAAATATAGATTATTTCACCTTATAAAAAATACACTCACTTGATTGAGAAACTTCACGTACTCTGTATTCACTCTGATGATATTATCTAACATCTGATTTCCCATCAACGACTCCACACATTTTATAAGAGACATCCCCACCCCATTTCCAGTAGATGGGAGGTGAAGGTCAGTGCGCTTGAACATCAGCACATTCATCAATACTCGCAGTTCACTCCTACCTCTCTCACAGGATGAATGCCCTCCTCGCTTGGAGAGTACAAGGATTCATGAAGGTCATGACTACACAGAATATGTATGCCTACACCACAACTTTAGTCAAGGTCAAACAAACATCGAGATCAAATCTTAAGGTTGCCGAAACAATCCCAACATCAAAACTCAAGGTCAAATCTCAAAGTCAAAACTTAATGTTATGAATCTCAAGGTCAAACTCAAGGTCAAAACTGAAGTCGAATCTCAAAGTCGACGAAACCCCATGTCAAAACTCAATGACAAATCTCAAAGTCAAATCTCAAGGTCAAACACACACACATTGCACACCTGCAACCATTCAAGGTCACACGTGACGTCATAGTGGTGGGGGGAGAGCCAGAACCGGCTTAAATCTCCTACTAACCTTCTCACCATAACAAAAGTAAAATTAATATGCCTGATAAAAATAAAAAAAATATTTATAGAGTTAATGATCAAGTGTTTGTTGAAAATAAACAAACTAAGTTATGGCAAAAAGGAATAGTTATGAAAGTTTTGAGTTTTTGCACTTATTTGGTGAAAGTTGGGGACAATATTAAACTCATTCATTCTGATGATTAACGTCTTGGTGTAAATCTTCCTTTATCGAATGAAATCAGTGATGTTGATAATGAAAACAAATTAAAAGACTCTATAGCGCCTAATTCAAGTATCAAGCCAAATACTATTCTTCCTAATATGTCTGTACCTGATAATGTCTCAGATTGTGTTGTACAATCATCCATTGTGAGAGAAGTTGGAAAAAATTCAATTCCAACTTCTACATCGAAAACAACCCTCATTTCTACGCGATCTGGTAGAATTATAAAACCTCCCTGTAGGTTGAATCTTCAATAACACGGGGAGAAATGTAGTGTTTTTGAAATCAACTTTTCTTAGAAAAACGCTCTGTGTGTGGATACGAACAATCGACAAGATATATGTCAAGATGAAGTCCCTGTCTGGGAACATGTCCTGTAATTGTGTGTTTATTTGAATAAAAACTGTTGTCTTTATGATAGACTTTCAATTAAATACACAACACAACCAAAATATTTCCTCTTATGTAAAAAAAGCGTGGGACGCTCTTTACTTAGTTTTCATAATGACTCTACCTACCTTTCGTTATCAACAGTTTCTTTCTAAAAGTCAAATTATTCAATATAGATACTTTATTTCCAACAACATGTAACTGACATCCACTCAAAATATATATTCATGACAAACTGTCTCAAAAAATCCTAAATACAGAGTAATATACAACAATATGTTGCTCATTTGAAAATAATAATTGAAGAAACGGTTCAGAGTATTACTCCAACTATGGTAAGATGCATATTAAGAGAATTTTGTCATGGAACAATCACCTGTATGGAAAGAGAAGGCGGATATATTGAGACATTGGTGAATTGAAGGAAGGGATAATAATGTTCGTTACTACTTATCACAACAAAATGAAATATTATGGTCTTATAAAGGGTATTTTTATAATATTTATTCATATGACTCTCGCAGTGGAGGGTTGGAAAATATTGGAGGGCAAAGCTGCAGGCTTAGCTATTTTTTTCAGTAAAAATTCTGTATAGAAATTCTGAGAAGTATATTTCAATGGGTAAACATAAAATGTTATTTTAGAGAAAAAACTAAAACTTTTTTGGGGTAGATGGATATGTTTGCGTATTTAAACGAGATTATTAATTCTGAACAACTTTTTATAACAGATTTCGATATTGCCACAAATAAAAGTACTTTATCCTGTAATAAGTTCATATTTTTTTACAAACTTCGTATACGACTGATAAATTTTAAGATTTGAATATATATTTATATATATATATATATATATTAATATATATATATATATATATATATATATATATATATATATATATATATATATATATATATATATATTTATATATATATTGTTATGATATGAAGTATATGTTGAATATAAAAAGAATAAAAATTTGATATAATGCTATTTATACTTCACATGAATACCTGCTATGATTGTTTTTAGAATTTTTCTGTGTACTTTGCATCTCTGAAACCTTTGGCCATCTTATAGTCAACGCAGATGGTCCAAGAGTTTAGCAGTGGAGCTTTTTTTATTATCATCAGAATGTTTCCAACAATCCATTTAATTGCACAACCTATAAAAGTATAAAAATCAAAATCCACAAATGAAACTTTAAAATGAATCCGCAAGCAAGAACATCCTGTATGCTAATCTTGAGTCACAAGGAACATGACAGGGACATGTCAAACTATTTTCTATTGGAAATAATCAAAATAACAGATTTGAGAACAGAAAATGGGTGAATATGAATTTTAAACAGTTCTGTATAAATAATGTTAGGTGTGAATATAGAAATTGTAAATAAAATTGTATCATATGTTAGAATTAGAAAATGTATTTCAAGAAGGTGTGCAAAAAGTGAAAATCTGATCGGGAAAACAAAAAGTGATGGTTGCCTGGGGAAGAAAAAATAGGGAGTCGAAAAATAATTTTGGAAAGAAGCGGTAACAAAAATTTTTCATCATCGAAAATCAACGCAAATAAGCAGACAACAAATGTTACAACAATTTCCACCTTGAATCCAAATCAATAAACTGCCTGGCAAATATTCGACCAAAGAGCCACTTACCTCTAATCCAAATCAGATCATATTTGCAATAGATGACATGACCAGCAACAACGGGCCAACATCAGCTAACTTCACTCCCAGTACCCACACAGCACATGTACGTGCAATGGATGAACAATGGATGTTGAATATGGAAGTTCAAGACATCCACTAGATGTTTTAATTAAAGCCCGAGACGTCCAATGGATGTACATTGTGCGTATTTTGGGCATCCATTGTATGTCCATATTTAGTAAAATGGATGTCCAGAACATATCCAAATAACAACCACTGTGGTCGTCCAATGTACATCTGTTATGAGCACTCCTTATCAAGTATTTTAAATATAGCCATATGTAAACTGAAACTGAAGAATGCCAATAAAATAAATCAATTTTCGTTCGAAATAAAAAACGGTCGCATTAATAGTAAAATTTATATGACAACTCATAAAGTCGATACTTCCTCTATCATTTGTGTCGGCACCTCAATCGAAATTCCAACCATATTTTCAGACATTCATAACTAATAGTACGCCGGGACAGATGAATGACCCACGGTCTTTTGGAAGCGATAATAGGCTTGGTGATATATCATGGCGGCGTGTCAACTCAAACGGGGTACCCGCCGACTCATTAAATATAATTTTATTGTTTTAGGGCGGCATCGTTTGAATACCAACACTATATATATATAAGATTCTCCATACTAGAACTCTCTCTCCTCTCTTCATTCAGAATCCAGTTGTCGAACGAGTCAGTCAGTATAGAGCTAGTTCTGCTTCGTTATGAAGCAGATAAAAGTAAAGTTTAATTAGAGAAGATGCAGTCTCATCTTCCTACGCGAAATAAGCGTAGACTCCGTAGAGTTTATCTGAAGTAGCAAATCAATCAACCATATGCAGAATCATTGTGAAAGTGTAATTCATCAGAAATCATCTCAGTAATAACTAAATGAATGGAATTAATATTTATCAAGAAGCTAAATAATCATATTTCAACAAGTGAACGCGTAATATTATTCGGAAATAAAACGGAATAATTAAGTCTTAATTAAACTATTGTGTATTACTTCAGTGGACGGTAAGCAATGAAACTGTTTATTTGGCAAGGTATATATGTATAGTGTAATAAGAAAATATTTCATTATTGATTTCATAGTAGAAGAAATTATTGATTCAACAAAAGTAAAATTATCATTAATTGTTAAAATAACTGAAGAACAGTTATTTTAATTGTCAGCACATATTGTTGCTCATTTCAAATTATTGTTTATTCAATCTCATTTTGACTTTCTATACATTTTCTCAGTAAATTATACCAGGTGTATCAATAGTTGTTTTTATATTTTAGAAAATACATATATATATATATATTATTACAAGTCTTAATTGTATTATTATTTCGAAACGATTTGAGATTGGTCTTTGTACTGTCAAATTAAGTCCCCCCGCTTCATTACATACTGGGAGAAACAAGATCTCAAGCCGCTCTGGGAAATTGTTCCGTTATTGGTCAATAGACTGATAACCCTCAGTATGGTTAAGGCATAGCTAAGTTAACAAAAACTAACGAGCAGTTATGACATTTGGCGATCAGGTGTGTGGTTTTTTAACTAACACCTGGGAGCTATGATATTTGGTGTCAGGTGTGGGGTGGATTTACAGAAAAATAACGTTTATATGTTGATTTTTGCAAAAGATGTCAAACTCAAATTTCCTCGATGCAAATAAGAATGAAAATATAGTAAAAAAATTGTTTTTCTCGTAAAAATATTATCAGAATTTGTGTAGTTAAAAGTATGCATATATTGCAGTTTGCACTAAGGTTGTCATATTGGAAATTAATTTGGAAAAATATAATTGCAAATATAGAATATTTTTTTAATATTGTTTGTGGAATGCTAAAAGGAATTAAATTGTAGAAATAATTAGTAAAGATAAATCTTTGGTAACGAATAAGGTAAGAAAAGTATTTAAAAAAAAAAATTGGAAAAAATAATAAAAGCATTTAGAAAGTAATATCAGTACAGAGAGTTTGACGAGTGGAAAATCAAAACATATATAGCGTTTATACAAGGCTGATCTCAGAAAGTATTCGGAAAGGAAAGTGAAATTTTTTTTATTCAATGGGGATTTTTATTGAATTAAAAAAATTGGAAAAAATAATAAAAGCATTTAGAAAGTAATATCAGTACAAGAAACTCGACAAAGTGCCGTGGACTGGTAGGATCAACTATGAACCTACCATTATTATCAGTGTGGATAATTTACCTTCTTTTAATGGTACTACAGATATCAAAGATTTTATTCGTGAAATTGAGTATTTGGCAGCTGTAGCAAGATGGACCGACAGTCAAATAAGTTCCATAGTTAGATTAAAATTGACAGGAATCGCCAGATTATTTATAGATACAGATGATAAATTAAAAAATACAATAAATTGGCCTGAATTTAAAAAGGAATTATTTCAGCAGTTTAGCAGATTGAAATTACCTGGAGAAGAAGAAATAGAATTTTTGAATTGTTATCAGAAAAATAGTGAATCAGTTAGAAATGTTTCCATAAGATTGAGAGCATCCGCAGCAAAATTACGAAAATTTTACATGAATTAATAGGGTTGATGATGTATTAGCAAAATTTGAACAAGATAGCTTGTGCAATTTTGTATGGATTGTAAACCTGTAGGAAAAGTTTTATCTGCCAGTCCTGTCAGTTTAAAAGAACCAACAATTAGCAGAGAAGGAAGAATTAATTGAGACACTAACAGCTCAAACTAATATGAATTTTAGACATTTCAATACGAAAAAAAAATAGTGTACACATTGCAATCGTAGGTCATGAAGAAGCAAATTGTAAGAAGAGAAATTGTGTATGCTAACATTGCGATGAATTTGGTCACCTATCATATAGATGTCCAAATAGAAATAGCTTTGAAATGATATATTGGGTGAATCAGGGCCATGGTTTTCCGACTATGCTGAGGCACCAGATTTAGAAAATTTAGAAAAAAAAGAAACCAAGAAAAGGTTTTCTAACTATTCAATGGAAAATAATTTCGAACTCAGGGAAGAATGAACGAACAAGGACGTAGATTCATCAATCAATCAAATAGAAACCGATATCAGAATTTTGGGAGAGTAATTGACAGAAGACAAACAGGAAATAGTTACGCGAATGGAAATAGTCCGAGAAAGTATGGAAAAAATTTGCGGATATAACAAGGAATTTAAATAGAAAGAAGCAAGAAAAGAATGTACTAACCTACGGTGAAGAATGTATATCAAATAGAAAAAGAGAACGAACATAGTAATTGGCTAAAAAGTTTGGACGAAATGGGAAAAAGGTTTGAAGAACGACCAAATGATAAAACATTGGATGGGATTAATTTTTGACGAAAAGCCAAATTTATCGAGGGAGTGCACGCCCAAAACGAATTGCCGATAATCAAAAAGGTTTCACGCCATGAAATGAGTCCAGCCGGCTCGAATCAAATGGAAATGTCCGAAGATAGTAAGCGTTTGAGACACTAGGTTTCGAGGAAGCCGGTTCAAGGAAAAGTATGGAAAATCTTTCTAGGAAGGAAGATAACACAGGTTATCGATTGAACAAGCCAAATGTGATTGATGATTTGACAGTGACATCATTCATTAAACCTAGATGAAGATAAAAAAATTGCCAAAGGTGGATATTGAAAAATCCATGAAAATCAGCAAGGGTATGAAAAAAACCGGAACGCCCTGTACACTAGGAAGGATAGTCAAGCGAGACAGCCGGAAAAGTTCAAAAGACAGTCGTAGTGAAAGAGCCAGCCATTCAAGAATGACACTTTTCAACCAGAACAATGGAAGGAATCAATGATCTGAGAACGACCATCATGAATAGTACGCCACTCGAAAGTGACAGTCTAAAAGTAGAAATTTATTCGTCAAAGAACGAACATTTTTTGCCTAAAGAAACAGAAAATGGAACGGAAAATTGCAATGCAGTACCAAAGCAGGGAATGAAGGAAATTATGTTCGGAAAAGGGAAAAAAGATATACGGATCGGTATGAGAGTTTTTGAGAATGAAAATATTCAAGAAGGTAGCAAAACCATATACAGGAAGTATCGAATTGCCAAACTAACGCATCAAGGAATTTAGGAAGAAGATCGTTATAGTAAATAGGAAACGTTGAAAGACAGTCTAAAAGGTGATATGAATCACCCAAAGAGATATTCTACCCTCCAGGACGTTGGAAAATGCCAAGAACCCGAATGATAGTCGCCAAAGAAAGTACTTTCGCATAGACGAAAATCAAAAGGCTGAATTTTATTCGTCCAAGGACAAGAATTTGCCGCCCAGATTATTGAATATATGCATAGTTAAAGCAAGGAGTAACGTGAATTCGGAAAATTTAAAATTAAAGAAAATAGCCAATAATCAATTTCAACATCGAAAAAAAAACGATTATGGAAAATGAGATTTGAAAGAAAATACCAAGAAAATAAGGAAGTAGTTAAAGATATAAAATCATCGAAACCATAGCCAGTCAAAAGGAAAATCTAAATTTAAGAAGTCTAGCTTGATAATTCAGAAATCCACAAATTGAAACAGGATTGAACACAATGAATCGACTGGAAGTTAATCAGAGAGAAAAAAAATCTCCGAAACCCTAGAAAATAGGCAGGAAATTTTTCAGAAAATAAGGATGAGTAACGTTAAACCCAGAGCGTCCTGTATTAGGAAAGGATTATTTCCATCTAGGGGTGGCAATCCAACTCTAACAATACAGTAATGCCACGGAAAAGGATCAAACTTTCAAGAGAATAATTTGTTGAAAGATATCAAAGAATGAAAGTGAACATGTATACAGGGAGAAGAATTCCGCAATTCATAAAAATACTAAGAATCGGCAATATAAGGAAATTTTCCACTGAGTGTGGGAACATTGAGAGAATAGTTAGAATATGGGAAGAAAAGTTTAGAAGAATAGAACTACAGGACGAAAGAACACTTTGCAACAATTGCAAGAAGAAAACCGATGAGAAAAATCAGGAAAATAGACGGAAAATACCAGTGGAAAACCTAAAAACACTAGAAGATAGAAATCAACTTTGAATCAACAGAAGATGAAGGAGAAAGTATTCCAGAGATAAATCATGTTACAGACTCAGAACACGTGGTACAGTAAAAGAGTTCCATGGATTTATTACAAGCAAAAGTCAGAATAAGTAATTTTCAAAGCCCAAAATAATGCACTTATGAAGTAATAATTTGTCAATATTTTTAAACACAGTTGAGATCAAATAGTATAGTAAGCCAGTAGATAAATAATTGAAAATCATGGGAAAACTTGCCAAGTTTTACATAAGCACTATCGAAATTGTAGTCAAAGAAATTGAAACATCCGTAAATTGTGCGAAATAAATATTGATGGACTTTCTACCTGAACCATAACATACCGCGTACCATTGGAAATATCGTCAAGTGACGGAATGGGACAGAAATTATCTAGTGTCGATTATTCTACATGAAAATCGGACTTTGAGTAAAGCATAGACAGTAAGAGAAAATTGTGTAATTTTCCCGAAAATTTGGGAGGACTTTATAGACATTAATGAAGTATTAATATAAAAGGTTATAATTCTCTACCGAGAAGAGATTTTAGCATGTAATTAAAAGTGTTACCTTGATAATGACTAAGGAAAACATTAATTAAACGTAAACATGTGCGAAAAAAAATCGGTGATGATAAAGAACATTTTAAAATTATCGTTAACAATTACGGATAATATAATATGGATTTTGAACTATAACTGAGTCTCAAATTATATATCAGCTCTCACCAAATAGTTATTTACTGAGCATCGTACTGCAATGGGAGTTTGAACTTTACCGCAAGTTCACAATACCGCGATGGATGGATATTCGCCATAGTCAGAGTGCAGAGTTAAGGGACCCCAGGAAGCCTCATCGCGAGTGTGCAAGGATGCCAAATTATCCAACTAAATAGGTTGATCCATCACTTTAACACGAAAGAACCTTAGAAACTACCACTTCACTGAACTTTTAAACAAAGTCAGGTGACATTTTGCATCATAGAGAAGTCGATAAATTACCGTCAAACATCTATAACGAAGGGTGGCTCGAAAACTAACGACAAGGCCGTTTAACTCCGCTGCAGACTGATGGAACTAAGTCATATGGTTCACATATGTTGGTTACATCATCCCTAGTCGAAGAGCAGACATAAGGTCGTTGGAGAATTTCAACCTGATTTCGCAGACCCAGACAGCCTATCACAGCAGGTGATGACAGGTCATATCTACAGGGTGGCGTTCCAATTCGAAGCCAGCACCGTCTCAGAAGACACTGACTTGAAGGGATCTTTATTGAGAATTATATAAAGATTTGCATGTTAAAATTAGTATGTTAGAATAGTAATTATATAAGTAGGGATATTGTTGACCATGTATGTAATATTAGGTGAATGATTGAATAAGGTAAAGGTAAAGATTGACTCAAATAAGAACAATCCTACTGAAATGTGGAAAACACTGAAGACATTAGTACCGAATAATAACAAAGAATACAATCTTACAACTATTGATTTTGGCAATGGTGAAATAATTTCTGATATGACTTTGATACCAGATGGCCTGAACACATTTTATATCAAAAGTATAATAAATATAACTGATGGAATTGACAACAAATTTTCTTATAGTTTCCTTTACTAAAAGAATAACTCATAATAAATTGTCCAACTTTAGTCTTATCAATATGGTAGATCTAGAAAGAATTGTTGGTTCTTTGAAAAATAAAAGAGCCCCGATGAAATTTGTAGAACTTCGAAGAAGTGTTTCAGTGCCATTTGTAATCCATTGTTGAACATATCAACAGTTCTTTAGAGAGAGGTGAAGTACCAACTAACTCAAAACTATCTACTATTATACCTATACCAAAAGTGCCAAATACAAACCAAGCTATTCAATTGAGACCAATAAACATGATTAATGCACAGCAAAGTATTGGAGAAGGCTGTATATGGCAGATAGTGGATTATTTGGGAGTAATAGGGTCCTATGTGAGTATCAATCGGGTTTCGAGCAAACATAGTTGTGAAACTGCGTTACAAATGTGTTTTAACAGACAGGAAGAAAAGGAGGAAAACAATCAGTATACTATTGCAGTATTTTGACCTTCAAAGAGCATTTGAAACGGTAGATAGATGCAGACTGATTAGAAAGATTGAAAGCGTAGGTATTGATGGAATAGACTAAACTGGATCATGAATTATCTTAAGCAATAGACAGCAAAGGTTGAAACTAGATGAGTTTATTCAGATAAAATGCAAAATAATATAGGAGTACCCCAAGGGCTATTTTGACCATTGTTATTCCTAATAATTTAAATGACATTGTAAACATAGCAGAAGAATGTAAAATTCACTTATTTGCCGACGACAACCTTACTGTACTTTGTAGTAAAGAGACATGAGTGTGTTGATACTATGAACGCTAGTCTTGAAAGGGTGTATAGATATTGCTGTGCAAATCTGCAAAGGTGAACGCAAATAAATTCAAAATGGATGTTATTAGGGAAACATAAAGAGCATAATAATGAAAACCTACTTCTACGATTGAAGCAGTGATATAGAAAAGGTAAACAAATCTGTGATTGAAGTATTAAAATTCAAAGAACATGCTAATCAGATTATCAAAACAGTAGCTTACAAAATCAACCATTTAGAAGATGTTCCCATATCCGCCAGTGGTCTAAATTATTAGTATACAACTCCATAATCCTTCCACATTTAAATTATTGTTCTACCATTCTATTTTTTTCTCAATCAAAATGAAATAAACAGACTCACAAAAGATGCAGAATCGTGCTATGCGAATAATCTTCAATGTTCAGGGATAACACCGATAGCAAATATGTTCAAACCCTTCAATGGCTACCAGTAAGAAACTCTTCGAGTACCAAACACTAATCTTTATTTTAAAATCAAAATTGATATTCACCTGTATATCTACAGAATAAATTAACTTATGTGGCTGACATACATGATATAACACAAGAAACAGAAACAAAAATAATAAAATGCCTTTGAAAAAAAATTTTTATGCCTCCCACCAAAAATTTGAGGTTTGATAAATATTCAAAAAATTAAGATTACAAAAATGTTTATTTTACATTACTTTTATCTATAGGTATGTTTAATCAGGCTGTTTGTATTTTTTCATGTTAATTTTATTTTATTTATAATGTGAAAATGTATTTGGGATTTTAATCAGGCTTTTTTGTATTTTTCAGGGTTTAAATTTTAACCATTTATAATGTGACAATGTATGTATTATTGTAAATGAATTGGTTTTCAACCAAATAAAGAGATATATATATATATATATATATATATATATATTTATTAAATAAGGTATTTATCAGTAAGAATTTTTTTAGTTTGCCCATGGTATGCTAAAACAATTGTCAGAGCAAACCGTTGAGATCCAATACCACTCATCTACCCAAGAAAATTAGGTCGCGAAAAGGTATCAAGAATTAATACCTTTAAATGGGAAAAGGAGGTGTTTATGAGCACCTTATCAAGCATTTTAAATAAAATTATGTAAACTGAAACTGAAGAAGCCAATAAAATAAACCCAAATTTTGCGAAATAAAAAAACGGTCGCATTAATAGTAAAATTTTATGGGCAACTCATAAAGCGATACTTCCTTCATTTGTGTCGGCACTTCAATCGAAATCCAACCATATTTTCAGACATTCATAACCACAGTACGCCGGGGTGAGAATGACCCAAATTTCTTTAAAAACATAATAGGTTGGGATATATATGGGGGAAAAAAACCAAAAAGGGGTACCCGCCGACTCATTAAATATAATTTTTTTGTTTTAGGGCGGCATCGTTTGAATACCAACAAGCAGGGCGGCCCCTTGGGGGCAGTTTTTCCCAGATTCTGGGGAAATTTTATACTCGAGGCGACCAATTTCCCCGATTCTACGACTTTTAAACGGGTAAAAATGGCAACATCGCGGGCAACGTTGTCGGGTCGATTATTGGTGACGGAATGTTCGTCAATGGTCGCTGGCGGGTCGTAGACTTAAAGACACGGTTGGTGGAGGGCCGAAGATATGGTTGGCGGTGAGAAATGGGCCTTGGTCGCGGTTTTGGCGGTGGAGGCCTTTGGCGGATTTTGGGATTGATTCTGCTAGTGGGGGGTAAGTCGCTGAAACAATGGCACCCGGCATAGGGAGGATGATGTTGGCCATGGCTTGGAAAAAACGGGGTTCCCACCTGGGGAACGTGTTCCCTGACGTAATCCCGGCGGAGCGGGAACGCAAAGGTCAAAATGGCGACAACCCGACACCGGTTGGCGGTCGATTGGGGCGGAATGTAATTCAAACCCGTTGGTGGGTTCATGAGGGGGGCGCAGACGGCGGTGGAGGTTTGGGTTGGATTCGGGGATTGATTCTGCTATGGGGCGGTTTGCTGGGCAATAGCGCGTGGATAGGTGGGCGGATGAGGGGGCCAGGGGTGGATTGGGGGTAAATTGGGTTCCCCCCGGGAAAAAGTGTTTTATGACGTTAACCTGGCGGCGCGGTAGACGCCAAGGTCGAAGACGACGGCAGACTTCAAGACACCGTTGAAAGCTTTTTCCGGGGCCCATGGCCCAGAAACTTCCTTCAAAGACCGAAAGTAGGGGGTCCATCTGGGGGCAAAAAAGGGCCCATTTGGG
>JAFIRS010009043.1:0-12650 GCA_018342105.1 Gonioctena quinquepunctata | reverse complement strand
AAGACGTAGCTAAGAATTTCAAACAACATTTAGATGGAAAAATCGAATTAAACGGTTTTCTTCACATAAAGGATTCAATATAAAATTGAACCAGAAAATGGTAGATCTCAGGTGAAAAAATATGATGAGGGCCAAGAAGCCTGAAGAAGCCTGAAACCGGTATGCGGATTGTTAGGTGAACACGACATAAATTAAACATAATCGAGCTTATCAGAAAGAAACATTTGCATTCAATGTCCATTGATATTATATGGAAGTATGCATGGATTTTCAGGTGAATATCATTCAACGTTCTGCGTGGTATTTGCCAGGAAAGTAGTTGTTTTTCACCTGAGATCTACCATTTTCTGGTTCAATTTCATATTGAATCCTTTATGTGAAGAAAACCGTTTAATTCGATTTTTCTATTCATTCCACTTCACATGGCACTTATCTTTCATCTTTCAACATTTAGATGCTTCAGTTAAAAATGGTTGTTTGTGTTAAAATATATTGACTAACGTAGTAACAACATGTGTTTTTGTAAATTTTTAATTTTCAAGTACTTATTATATGGTAAACTGTTAATAAATAGTTTTTACTCATTAACTTAATGAATAAATTCGACATAATCTGAAGTTAAACGTAAATGTCATTTTACCTATAAACGTCAAAAAATTTCCAGTGTAATTTCGTGCTCCTTACCCCAAGGAGGAGACAAAATTTCCCGAATTTTTTTCAGTTGCTATGGTAACGATACAAAATACAGGCTTTTAATTGATCGAAAATGTTAGGTGTGGAACTTTCACTATAATAAATTTTTGATTGGCCAAAACGTACATGAATGATTTGAATTGAAAGTTTTCATCGGTTTCTAGAAATGTCAAAAAATAATAAAAATAATATTACATTGTATATTATCAGTAAATTTTTGTAAAAGTAACAAGAAGAGACGCTGAATTACATACTCCTAAATATATTTGGAATCATTGTACAGTAAAACTCATATTAGCGATAGTGATGCCTCCAAGACAAGAAATTCTTGCCTCTTGTCTCTTCTTGATTTTTTCACAAGAAAAATTCTCTGATTTGTTGAAATATAAACAGGATTTATAAAATAGATGTGGAATCATCTGCGACTGAAAGATAAACTTTAGTCACTATCTTCCATTGTCAAGATAACCTCTTGTGGGGTATTCATGTTGAAAAGGGAAACATTCTCAATTGAATATTGATAGAAAGATTTTTAGCCGGGGAAGTAGTTGTTTTCTGTTAGACATTCACAAAAATAACTTCATTTTAATCGTTGATTTTTCAATTCACAGAAAAATCTTTCTATCAATATTCAATTGAGAATGTTTCCCTTTTCAACATGAATACCCCACAAGAGGTTATCTTGACGATGGAAGATAGTGACTAAAGTTTATCTTTCAGTCGCAGATGATTCCACATCTGATTTTATGAACATCCTGTTTATATTTTCAACAAATCAATCTATCATATCCCGTGACAGGTTTTAATGTCAGAAAACACTAATTTCAAAGTGTCTCCAAAAGAAATGATTCTAACTTTTTCCATCTTTGCAAAGTGAGATTGCTTCTTGAAAATGTGTTTCCATTTCTTTCGGTCTTCCTGATGATCGTGGAAGCGTGAAATAGATTTTCGTCGACAAAAATGGATTGAAGACCTAGTGAATGCGATGTCTCTCCTGCGTCAATGTTACGAATGATTTCTGGTGAGTACTCTCTTTTGGAAAACGTTCTTTTTTGCCTCATTCATCTTTATGAGTTCTTAATTAAGACTGGAATAGAAAATCTAATAACTATCTGAATGAAAATGCAAATTTTCAATTTTCAGATTTTTTCTTTGAGTTAGGCCTTTTCAGAATTTATATCAGATGTAGTTCTATGTCCAGCGTTGTTTTATCCGGGGGATTAGTTGTTTATTGTTAGATATTCACAAAAAAATAACTTCATTTTAATCGTGGATTTTTCAATTCACAGAAAAATCTTTCTATCAATATTCAATTGAGAATGTTTCCCTTTTCAACATGAATACCCCACAAGAGGTTATCTTGACGATGGAAGATAGTGACTAAAGTTTATCTTCCAGTCGCAGATGATTCCACATCTGATTTTATGAACATCCTGTTTATATTTTCAACAAATCAATCTATCATACCCCATGACAGGTTTTAATGTCAGAAAACACTAATTTCAAAGTGTCTCTCCAAAAGAAATGATTCTAACTTTTTCCATCTTTGCAAAGTGAGATTGCTTCTTGAAAATGTGTTTCCCATTTCTTTCGGTCTTCCTGATGATCGTGGAAGCGTGAAATAGATTTTCGTCGACAAAAATGTATTGAAGACCTAGTGAATGCGATGTCTCTCCTGCGTTCAATGTTACGAATGATTTCTGGTGAGTACTCTCTTTTGGAAAACATTCTCCTTTGCCTCATTCTTCTTTATGAGTTCTTAATTAAGACTGGATAGAAAATCTATAACTATCTGAATGAAATGCAAATTTTCAATTTCAGATTTTTTCTTTGAGTTAGGGCCTTTTCAGAATATATATCAGATGTAGTTCAATGTCCAGCGTGGCTTTAGCCGGGGAAGTAGTTGTTTTCTGTTAGCCATTCACAAAAAATAACTTCATTTTAATCGTGGATTTTTCAATTCACAGAAAAATCATTCTATCAATATTCAATTGAGAATGTTTCCCTTTTCAACAAAAATTCTCTGTTTTTTCTTGTGAAAAAATCGAGACAAGCCGAGACAAGAGGATTCACAAGACTTTGTGCGAGACAAGAGAATATGAAAAACTATTCAGTTGTAGAATTCTACCACGATAAGTTATATTCCAGTTATCGAATCTGTTATTCACATAATGATTAACAACAGACATCTAAACGAAAAATAACCTTTATATTTTGATAGAAAACATTGTCTTTAGCTCCAAAAGCTCCTCGATACCAAATTTGAATAGATTCTGGTCATAAACCACAGAACTCGTTCGCATTCACGATATGTTAGATTTTCACAAAAATCCATAATCTGAAGGAATTTTGACATCTTGATTTATTAAATTTCGACAAAAAATTACCAATCAAACAACAAAAACCCCTTGACACTATTTTTTTATAGAATTGGATTACAAATCCCAATAATCGTGCGCCATCTTGGAGTTCTAATCTTAGAATACCCATCTTGGCGTTCCTCAACACCAACCCCAAAAATTAAAAAATACAAATTTTGCATGGAATCCGTTAACTAATCGCAAATATGTATCGCCATCTCAAAGCCACCATTTGAGATCCGCCATCTTGAATTTTTTATATATAGGCTGTTAGTGAATAAGTGCGACAGACTTCAGGGGGTGATTCTGCATGAAAAAATAATGACATTTTCCTCCATAACTTTTGTCCGCCAATGCTTCGTTTTCCGAAATACGGGGTGTTAAAGTTTGTCTTAAAAACTGACTATTTATTTATTGCTCTGAAACCGGCCGAGATATGCAAATGAAATTTGGTGAGTTTTGAGAGGTAGTTATTGCGCATTTTTTGACATGCAATTAAGAATTTTATGTTAATCATTGGCGCGCATACGGGTAATGATCTCAATTTTTTTAAAGAAAAAAATGTTACGCCACTGTGATATTTCAAATTGAAAATTTTAAATTCCTCGTTCAATTTGTGAGAAAAAATCTCTCCTGCCTTTTTTTCGTATGGGGCGCCGTTTTTATGCAAAAAAATAAAACATCTTAACGGGTATTTGTCATTACTTAAATACATTATCTAGTAGCGATGCTAGTAGGCTACTGACAACATTCTGTTAAATACGAATATTTCAACGAAATGTCAAATTAGCGTTTCTTCATGTTTAAGCTTTTAGTTTGGTATAACATTAATTAATTAATTTTTCTTTTATCGAAAAGAATGGAAAATTAAACAAATGCGGAATTGTCTATGGTCGAAGTAATGGAAATGAACCTCACCAAATTTCATTTGCATATCTCGACCGGTTTCAGGGCAATAAATAAATACTCATTTTTTAAGAAAAACTTTAACACCTCGTATCTCGGAAAACGAAGCATTAGCGGACAAAAGTTATATAGCAAACTGTTATTTTTTCATGCAGAATCACCCCCTGAAGTTTGTCGCACTTATTCACTAACACCCTGTATAACACTGTAGAATTGTATTATCGCCCAAACCATATACACTTGACGAATCATTAATTTATTGGAAGCATGACATTAGGTCGATTCGATTCATATCAGTGAATTGTTAGTTAGAGAGGATAAAAGCTAAATGGCAACTTGTAGAAATGATCATTTGATAATTAACAGAAATACTTCGGAAAATAGTTGCATGTTCCCGGTGTCTTCTAAAGCATCAATGTTGAGAGTGTATAAGTAGGTAAACATTCAAGAAAAATATAGGCAACGTTTCCACAGACCCTGCATGTAAGGAATCGAATGAGACATAAAAGAAGGGTAAGAAAGAACACCAATTAAAAGTTATTTTTTTAGAGGAAATATGTTTTTGTTTAGTTTTCTGGTTCAATAACTTCCAAAACTTTGAAATAATAAAGATTATACAACTGTAGAAGGACCAACTTACAGTCTTCCCCTATAACTTATAGCGTTCACTCAAAAAAAGATTCAGGTATCAAGTATCTGCTCGATTTCTGAAGTAACCTACCAAAGAAATAACCTAGTATACTTATTGACTTATGAGTGACATATCTCTATAGACAAGAATGAACCGAGAAAACTACTGATTGTGAACATTTTCCTCATATTCTGAAAACGGGAACAGATATTGTCTCCCAAACATCCCAAACTCATAAAATTTTCCCAATTGTACCCAATACATATTTTTCGAAGGTCGTGGAGGACTTAACGGCATAGAACTAACTAGCAATGGCAGCGACAAGCCGAAAGACCCGCTTAAACTTGTTATGAACCCACATGGACAAGTACAAGACCTATATTCATTGAAGAAACAAGGCTGCAACGTAGAACCCGCCCTACTTTCTCCAGAAGTTTGTTTGGAAATCGTCAAGGGACTCAATTCGCCCAAAGGAAAAGGTGAGTTGTTGAACACTTATTGATCTATCAGTTGGGATATAATGTGAATCAACCCAATTTCACTTGAATATAGAACTCAAGAAATGTCTCTGTATTTTTGTTTTCTGAAACCAGATATATCGGAAATCTTAGTCACGACGAGTAAAAATAAAAATAATGTTATTTTAATGTATATTTACGATGTATTGAACTTATTTTCCATAATTTCGACTTAGTGTCTCGGAATGCCGACTCAATAATTCGTAATGAGCTAATTCCGACTCAGTTTTCTGGAATAGGTGAGATCACTAATTTCTGGAAAAAATACCACAATGTCCAGAACGATGAGAAAAGTGGTTGGATTTTTTTCAATAGTTTTTTCAAAGTAGTTTTTTCAAAAAAAAATCCAAAGAAATGCTCCTGTTTGAACACTGCGGAAACCGCGCCAGGATGTGACGTAACAAGTTCAGATCCAAGATAACTACAGAGTTGTCCAGCGTTAATATTTCTTTACAGTGTGAGCAGGCCGAAAAAATAATGACAGCACTCGGTATACATACATATCATTCAAGAATAACTGAATCAAGAGCAGCTATCAAATGGCGATTTTATGACTGCTCGTCAGTTGTTAAACCTAGGCCTTAACTGTACTGGGCGTTATTGACCAATAACTGGACAACCCCCCCAGAGCGGCTTGGGAGAGCTATCACACTCAGTATATAATGAAGCGTGGGCCTTAATTTGACAGTACAGTTACCAATCTCAGACAGTTCAGAAACAATAATACACTTAGGACTTTTAATAATTATATATATATATATATAATAACAACAACTTATACCCATGGTATAATTTACGGAGAAAATGTATAAAACGTCAGAATGAATTTAATATATAAGATATACTTGAATGAGAAATAATTGTAGTATGCCCAGTGGAATAACTGTTATTCAGTTACCTCAGCGATTGCTAATATTACTACTTTTGTCGAATTATTAGTTGATTCTACTATGAAATCAAATAATTGAATGGTTCCTTATTACCATATACATATATACCTTGCCACTGGGCTGGTGGTCGTGCGCGTAGAGACGCTGGCTGATGTCCAGATGGTCCGAGTTCGAATCTCGGCACGGCTACTGAAATAAAAATGTATTTTTGTAGTTTCGTTGAGCGGGAGGAGATAGGTGACCAACCGAACATTATTGGTACCTAGATATCAATCCTTCGGACTGTATACGGTTACCAGCCGAATAGTGCTTCGGATGACACTTAAAAAGCTAAGGTTCCCGTCATCTTGACTCACACAAGTCTCCTGACTTTCGAGGGTTGCTTTGCAACTAAGTTGGCGGTTAAAAACAATTTGAATTTAAACAAACATGAACAGTTTTATTCTCTTACCCTCGACTGGAGAACACACCAAGTTTTAATGTTACTTGATTTTTTATTTTGGATTACCGAGTTTTATTACGCGTTCGTAATATGATTATTTAGCTTCTTTGGCATATTTGAATTATATTCGTTGGGTTATGACTGAGATAATTTCTGTTGTTTACACTTCCACTATTTTCTGCATATTTTTGATAAACTAGCTATTTCATGAATAATTTAAGTCTACACTTGTTTCGTATCAGAAGATACATCTTCAGTGGATGGAATTTGATTCTACTCTAATGCGCTTCATTCTCTGAAGGCTATTACTAAACTGAACTCTCTCTCTCTCTGAACTGTGATCATTTTTACTTTTGACTTTGTTCTTGATATGGAATCTCCCCACTATGACCCTTTTCGGTATTGAATATGAGCGGTGCTGTTCCCACAGTAATGGATTATAACTTTGGACATCAGTTTCCTCCGCGGTATATTTCAATCGCCTTCCTTGCGCGTTAATATTTCATCCCGGACGTCGGAGAATCGTTAATTATCTATCGCGACGTGGAGCTCAATAGTGATAAAAATAAATGTCCTGTCGTAATTATTTTCGGTCTGTTTTAACTGTTAGGTCGTCGCTGTCAACGTAACCTATTCATGAGGCATTTTTATGGGTGGTGTTATCATATTGAATATTTTACGAGGTTTTTATTTCTTTTGTCTGAAGTCATCCCGCATTCCTGGCTTCTAATTCAATAGCGCTCGAAGTTAAACAGTCGTTAACCTTTTTGATGTCGCGTTGCTTCAGTCAAGAGTATTAAATTTTTTTATGTTAAAATAACTTGGTTGATCGCGGCCATCACAGCAACACAAATTTTGTTTCATTCATAGGATGGAACAGAATAACATTCCCCCAGAAGTTCAGCAGAATAGTGACACTGGCAACTCGCTGATCGTGGAGAGTGCCAGGAATTGCTATTGTGACAGCGTTATTCATAATATTTCTTAGTGAGTTCCGAAAAATATGACATAGCACTCGGTTTACATGGTTGTTATTCGTTAAATCAAGGACAGTGTCAATAAAAGCTTCATTTTCAAACATGCTGACATGTTCTGATTTATCATGGAATGAAAGAGAATAACGTTTCTCAAGTTCCGCAAGATGACCCTGGAACTGGGGAAAATGCCATATCAGTGGACTTATGACGTCAGAAGGAGCGGCAATAACGCTGTGTTTGAATGGCTCACTGAATTTGTGGGTTTTAAAGCAGAGTTTATTCGAATATTACACAATATCTTCTAGGAAAAACTATGCATTTATAATATTTTATCACTATATTTCAATTTTGAAGCAAATTTGTGAGTTTGTGATCTCGCCTATTCCTATCCAACAACTCATAATTAGCTAATTTCGACTCAGTATATCGAAATGTCAACTCAATAACTCGGAATAGGCGAGATCACCAACTCACAAATGTGCTTCATATGTGCTTGAAGTTGAAATATAGTGATAAAATATTATATATGCATATTTTTTTCCTAGAAGATATTGTGTAATATTCGAATAAACGCTGCTCTAAAACCCTCAAATTCAGTGAGACATTCAAACTCAGCGTTATTGCCGCCTCTTTTGCGGTCACAAGTCCATTGATTTGGCATTTTCCAGAAGTGTCAGTGTCACTATTTTGCGGAATTTCTGAGGAAACCTTATTCTCTTTCATCCTATGAATCAATCAGAACTTTTGTCAGCATGTGTTATATTGAAATGAAGACTTCGTATTTGATAGCTGTCCTTGATTTAGTTATTCTTGAATGATATGTATGTATACCGAGTGCTGTCATTATTTTTTCGGCCTACTCTTATTGTAAAGAACTATTATGAATAACGCTTGGCAACTATGTAATTCCTGGCAATCTTCGCGATCGGCGAATTGCCAGTGTCATTATTTTGCGGAACTTCTGAGGAAATGAAAGATAAGTGCCATGTGAAGTGGAATGAATAGAAAAATCGAATTAAACGGTTTTCTTCACATAAAGGATTCAGTATAAAATTGAACCAGAAAATGGTAGATCTCAGGTGAAACAATTTTCCGGCAATACGCAGAACGTTGAATGATATTCACCTGAAAATCCATGCATACTTCCATATAATATCAATGGACATTGAATGCAAATGTTTTTCGATAAGTCTATTATGTTCAATTTATGTCGTGTTCACCTAACAATCCGCATACCGGTTTCAGGCTTCTTGGCCCTCATCAGAGTAGTCAACCAGCCAAAGGTCCAAAGAACTCTGGCTGAAGTGAGACACAACGTAAACAAACCATCATCGATCTTGTAACACCTATAGGTACGCCGGAAAAGATAAACTTTAACTGGCGGTACCTAGTGACAGAAAGAAACACTCCGAAAATCTCCCACCTCGATAGGTTTCTAAATAATGAGGGCCAAGAAGCCTGAAACCGGTATGCGGATTGTTAGGTGAACACGACATAAATTGAACATAATCGAGCTCATCAGAAAGAAACATTTGCATTCAATGTCCATTGATATTATATGGAAGTATGCATGGATTTTCAGGTGAATATCATTCAACGTTCTGCGTGGTATTTGCCAGGAAAGTAGTTGTTTTCACCTGAGATCTACCATTTTCTGGTTCAATTTTATATTGAATCCTTTATGTGAAGAAACCGTTTAATTCGATTTTCTATTCATTCCACTTCACATGGCACTTATCTTCACTATATGCTAGACGGGCTTGCCACTCCTACCGAGAAGGAATCTTTATTTAGAAACCTATCGAGGTGGGAGATTTTCGGAGTGTTTCTTTCTGTCACTAGGTACCGCCAGTTAAAGTTTATCTTTTCCGGCGTACCTATAGGTGTTACAAGATCGATGATGGTTTGTTTACGTTGTGTCTCACTTCAGCCAGAGTTCTTTGGACCTTTGGCTGGTTGACTACTCTGATGAGGGCCAAGAAGCCTGAAACCGGTATGCGGATTGTTAGGTGAACACGACATAAATTGAACATAATCGAGCTTATCAGAAAGAAACATTTGCATTCAATGTCCATTGATATTATATGGAAGTATGCATGGATTTTCAGGTGAATATCATTCAACGTTCTGCGTGGTATTTGCCAGGAAAGTAGTTGTTTTTCACCTGAGATCTACCATTTTCTGGTTCAATTTTATATTGAATCCTTTATGTGAAGAAAACCGTTTAATTCGATTTTTCTATTCTGAGGAAATGTTATTCTGTTTCATCCTATGGATGAAACAGAACTTGTGTCAGCATGTGTTATATTGAAATGAAGTTTTGATTTAGTTATTCTTGAATGATATGTATGTATACCGAGTGCTATGTCATTATTTTTTCGGCCTGTTCACATTGTAAAGGAATATTATGAATAACACTTGGTAACTCTGTAATTATCTTGGGCTGGCGATAGATCTGAATTTGTTACGTCACATCACGGCGCGGTTGTCGCAGTGTTCAAACAGGAGCAATTCTTTGGGATTTTTTTTTGGAAAAACTTCTTCGAAAAAAAAATTGAAAAAAAATCCAACCACTTTTCTCATCGTTCTGGACATTGTGGTATGTTTTCCAGTAATTAGTGATCTATTAGCTGATAATATTTTACTCTTCTCGCACAAATCCATGAAATTATGAAGCGCTGGACTTCTTAGACGTCCCAAAGATGTAGGTTTTAGATTTGGACATTGAAGATTATGTGAATCAAGCTTGGACTTACTTGGGACGTCGGATGATAACTAGATCTAAATATTCTATATTTATTCGTTCATCATCGTTCTATTCCAGGAGCTGAATTATTCGCCAAAAGACGCAAACGTTCTGAGAAGTGGGTTGTTGGGGAAACCAACGGGACAAGAGAAACTCCACTAGTTCCTGAAATACCCCCTACGCCGGTTCCGTTATTGTCTGCTCTTCCACCGTTGAGCAGTTTTCCGCCCCCGAGCTATTTACCGGAAACTGCCGAAAGGCTACAGCACAAACAGAAATTGGACGGAATCCAGGTAGGTTTTTGTACGGCATTTGAAACGCTTCTGAACATCAAATGGAAAATTTCTTGAAAATTATCACTACCAAGTGAAGCAGCGACTGATTAATGTCCTTTGTTATCTGATACAATATTTCTTTATTATCGAATATACAGGGTGAGTCAGAAGTACTTTGATAAACTACAGGAGGTGATTCCTCACAATATTCTAATATGAATTGTCCATATGAATATATTAGTCTAAGAGCCCATGACCGGCTACCTGTATGTATTTGACCAGACCTGAGTTTTTGTACGTTGAGGCCCCTATACCTACCATACATTAGTAGGGGACTCACTAACCTCAAAGTGGTGGACGCGTCGAGCGCTCAGGTAAGACAGGTATCGATTTTTGACTAATTTTAAATCCATTTGACCACGGCTGCCGTTTTAAAATTTGAAAATATATTATTATTACTATCGGAAAATAAGAATGGCAGACCATTATCGCGCATTTTACTCTGTGGCAGACAATTTTGAAAATGCTAAAAAAAAAAAAATTTTTAAAGTATTTGACCAGATCTGCCATTGATATATTTTATTTATTATAGTCTTAAAAACTTATATTGAACACGGCAGACGTCTACATTGCGTACACACATCAACAAATAATAAAATCTTAGCTACTACCCGGTCAGATGGTTCGCACAGACTTTATACAGCTATCTCTCTTCTTTCTCCTATGTATTACTATTGTACTCATTCTAGCCTATAGTATGTTCTCTTACTACTAACATTCGAATAATGTAGGGTTTATACCTGGAAAGGCCTTGTAACAACTCCCAACGTAACGGCTATGGCCTGATGTTTTCAGTATATTTGTGAATTTGTTTTAAGTATCGAAAAAATCGGTGAAGAGCTACGAACAACTTTATATCAGAATGTGCATCTGACCCGAAAAGATTTGAAAAGCCATCAAAAGACACCGATACACAATTTTTCAAATCTACTTGTGAAGAAGAAGTCTGTAAAAATTGGAGGTGAGCATCAAGAGATCAAGTTACAGCGAGATTTATTCGGACGTTTGTTGGGAATTTCTATGGACCACCAAATTGATGTTTTAAAAATTTTATCGTATCCAATAACTCCTGTACCTCTTGCTCTATGTCATCTAGATGGTGGTTTCTGTAAAACTGATAAATCGGTACTTGTAAAATGTCTTGAACCAAATATCGATCAAGAACCGCCACATAATACAGATGTGTTCTTGATTGATGGATTTTTCATTCTTCATTCAATGAAAGAGGTTCCCAAAATATTCGGGAGTATTTCAAAGAAATTTCTCCAAATGATAACAAAATATTCGGCCCGACGAATCGATGTCATCTTTGACCAATATTTGTATCCATCAATTAAAGATAGTGAAAGATGCCTACGGCATGAAGCATCTTTGATTGAATACAAAATTTTGGGCATGAACAGGTGCAACCGTCGGATTCTGCAAAAGAATTAAAAAACACAAAATTTAAGGAAGCTTTTGTTGAATTTTTGACAAAGCATTGGTCTAGTGAGGAAATAAAATCAGTAGGAGATTTAAGCCGGTTCTGGGTCTCCCCCCACCACTATGACGTCACGTGTGACCTTGAATAGTTGCAGGTGTGCAGTGTGTGTGTGTTTGACCTTGAGATTTGACTTTGAGATTTGTCTTGATATTGATAGTGGTTTGATCTTGGGTTTGAGATTCGACTTGACTTGAGATATGACGACTTGACCTTGAATTCATAACATTAAGTTTGTGTTGGGATTGTTTCGGCAACTCAGATTTGATCTCGATGTTTATGACCTTGAGATTCTTGAAGCGAGGAGGGCGTTTGTCCCTGAGAGAGCTAAGAATGAACTGCGATTATTGATGAGTGCGCTGAATGTCAAGAGAATCCCTCAAATCCATACAGATTGCGCATCGCATCGGACTTGTTGTATGGTGGGGTATTTCACTGAAATATTCCAGGAGAAGAGTATTTCGAATCAGTGTCTCCTCCAGTGATCTATTGAAAACAAGTCGGTGAAATGTATTCGTGTGATTGTGGTAAAGATTTCACTCGAAGTGATAATCTACGTCGACATCAACGGAAACTTGCAGGGAGGTCCTTCAGTGAAACGAGTTAAATTGAACAATGGCGATGACTCACCACCTGCACCACTCTATACATGTAATTGTTGTAAGTACATTT
>JAFIRS010009042.1:0-12654 GCA_018342105.1 Gonioctena quinquepunctata | reverse complement strand
CTTTTGAAACGGAAATACCTGTTTTTTTTTAAATTGGTCTTCTAGATAATCCAGAAATTAATTATAAATAATTTTCTTTTTTTCTTTTATAGAGTTGATGAAATATGATTGCATCATGTAAAGTCAACTCAATATACTGAAGTTCATGTATAAGAACTTAGCGAAACAATACGAGCGAATCGAGTGGCAAATTATACAAAAATTTGCCGCTAATTTGACCTTAATTAGTTGTGGAAAAATAAAATTTGTCGCTATTGATGTTCAAGATAAAAATTGATAGAATCCTCAGGAAGCAAATTATTAGAGCTACTAATTTGCCGCTAATTAGTTGTGGAAAAATAAAATTTGTCGCTACTGATGTTCAGAAAGAAATTAATCATATGGACTCGGCGAAACAACTTTTGATAGAATCCGCGGAAAGCAAACTATCAGGACTAATGATTTTTCGCCAATTTGCCACTATTGTTGTTTAATGGAAAAATGTTTTCTGACAGAATCTGCAAATACAAACTATAAGGGCCAATCATTTGCCGCTGATTAGTTATGAAATAATTAATTAGATCGCTATTGTTGTTTAATAAAAAAACGGATTTTTGCCAATATTTATACAGATCGTGTAACAACTATTAATCAAATTCCCGAAAAACAGAAAAAGTAAGCTTATAAGTGGCCGCTTATTTGCCATTGATAAATAATGCAAGAACTTTCAGAAAATTACTCATAAAAAAAAACTGATATGTCGCTAAGTTCAAATGAAGTTACCACAATAACTTTCGATAAAATCCGTCGAACACGAAAATGAGACCTTGTAATCTGCCGTTCATATGCCGTTAATGAGTTGTGGAAATATTGAATTCCTTGCTATTGTTGTTGAACAAAAAAAAACGTTTCATCACTAAGTTCATACGGAGATATTGGAATAACTTATGACACAATTCACGGAAATTGAAAGAAGTAGGCTAATAATTTGACGCTAGTTTGTTGTGAATGTATCATGCAAAAACTTTGGAAATATATATATATATATATAATTTAATATCTGCTGTTTTGCAAAGTTCACATGGAGATAGGTTAGGTTGATAAAATTCGCGGAAAATAAAAAAAAGAGCTTACTTATTATTTGCTATCAATTTCGCAATAATCATTCAATTACATTCAAGTATTTCAATATTCAATTTCCATTGTCTCAACTAGAAATTATATTAAAATAGTACTGAGTAAATGTTGCATAGCGGTTTCTCTCAAAACCGTCCGTACCCGCCCTCGTGATCCACTATACCTGCCTAGCCGGGTATAGTGGGTCGATTCACACAAAATTTCCCAAATATCTGAAAACATATGTATTAATTACAATTTGTTACAAATTTTTTCATTTTAATTTTTCTATGATAAAAAAGGGGCCATAGATTCAAACAGACGTTGGTTTCAATATTTGTTATTGTAAAAAAAAATTAAACAAAAAATTGATCCACTGTACCTTCCCAAAGGTTTTTTTGAAAATGTATCAAACTAATAATCATTTTTAGGAATTATTACCCTTTTTAGACGATTTCTGAACATAATCGAAAATGTTACGTGTATATGAATAATACTGTTGTTGAAAAAAATAATGGCCTGTCATCATCGTCAAGAAAATAAAAGCGTTTTTATATAATTTTTGAAAAAGTGCCAGACTTTTCTACTGTTTTGCGTTTGAAAAGTGACCGATTTTTCAACTTATATACATTTTTTTACGCTGTTGAAAAAAGTGGGGAAAATGATTATTTTTTCCCTTGAAAAAAAAGTATGTTTTTCCACCTGGAATTGATCGTATTCCACCCAAAAAAAAATCAGGTTTTTGAATTTGGGGATAGCCCTCGCTTGGATAACTTACCCCACACTCATCCAAAATCTGTCGCTTTTGAACATGTAGTATAGTATACTATGAATGGAAACGCATTTGTTGATATAGAAACAGTTTAAAAATAAGTCTTAAAAGTTTGTGGATGGCGTAGGCAAAAATCATTGGTGACCTGACATATCACTTGTTTGATATATTTTGAGGCACGCCAATGTCAATCTTTTTATCACCAAAAAGCGTAGTTGAAAAAAAAGATGTACATTTCGTCTCCCCAATGATTTATTGCCTACCTCGCCATCCGACAACGTATCCTATAGCAGAACGGTAGTAGATTAATTGTTAACAAGGCACTATTTTACGCCAATATGATGTAGCTACATAGTTCTTAAAATTTTCACGCAAAAAAACATGACGTTTTGTAACTCCGCATAAATTTGGAACAATGCGCCAGAAAAAGGGTCAAAATCAAAAAAAAATAGCTTTGAGTTTTCCACTCATTTTGGGGCGATGAACATTTTAAATTTATTCATACAAACACAGATTAAGAGAAGAAAAAAAAAATTTTTTTTGAAAACTCTAATCATTTTCCCCCTTTTTTTTTCCAAAAGGGAAAAAAATTTTTTTTAACTGATTATTTTTTTCATTTTAGAAACCAAGGGGAAATTTAACAATTATTCATGTAGTATTCAATCAAAACATTAGATAGTGGGAAAAATAACATAGAAAATTGCCGCGGGGGAAAATTTTTTGGGATATTGTTTTATTGTCTGACAACGTATATTTTAATTTGACATCTGCATCAATTCCGAAAATGGAAATGAATCAAAAAAGGTTGTTTTCTTATATCATTGTGCAGGAAATGTGTTTATGATCGTAACATCAAAAAAATCGAAGAATACCCACGGGGTTCATAAAGTAGAAAATAATTTCCGATTCCTTTGTCACTTGTTTTCCCTTTGGGAATAGCCCTGATCCCGTTGGGGCTTAAGCAAAAGTTTTCGAAAAAAATTTGCCGTATTATTTTCACTTTATTCTCACTGTCTTGTGATATTACAACTGAAACGCAAAACAGTAGAAAAGTCTGGCACTTTTTAAAAAATTATAGAAAAGCAGTATTACATATTTTCATGACGATGATTTTCCGCCATTCTCTTCTCAACAACAGTATTATTCATATACACGTAACATTCTTGATTATGTTCAGAACCCTTTCCTCAATAGGATTGAATATAACCTTCGATCGATGTAGCTCCAAATCTCCCAAAAAAATTCATGAATGTATTCATTAGAAATTCTCCAATTTTTTTAGCCAACAAAACCATTAAAAGATTTTTTTAAATGGGTTTATTTTTTGCTTGAAGAAATCCATAATTTCAAGTAGATCTTTTACAATTTAAAAAAGATCAAAAGTACCCGAACAAAATGCAATTTTTTTTATGTCGAATAAAATGTAGAGCTTTTTTTGAAGAGAAACTGAAAACTTCATTCAAGATTATTTAGCAATGTTCCAGTTTCAAAACTTGCACTCCCCTTATATCAAAGTTTTTATATACTTCGATTGGTAACGTTGACACTTCTCCTTGAGATAGATCAGTATTTCTAGAAATCACATGACTCTACCAAGATAACAAAAGTACTCTTTGAAAACCCATTTCCTATAAAAAATTGGTTTATCAAATAAGAAATGTAATTTGTTTGATTGAAAAACCCTTTTGATAACTTCCTATTTAGATATATCAATTTTTCATTGAGTATTTAAAATATCTTCATCCGATAAATTTGATTCTCTTGTTTGAAGACCCATCTCTCATATGAATGTTAGTTTACTCAGATTTTAAAAGATAATTAATCGAACTTGATAACTTTCAAACCAGATAAGTTTTCAGTTGAACATTTAAATTACCAAGAGAACGTATCAGGCCACTTTCTTAAAACAAAATATTCCATTGAAAAACGCATGAAACTTCAAAGTCAAAATAAAAATTATCCTTGAATATATCTTCTGATCAGACCTACTACTTCCGAATAATAGGAAACCTTTTTATATAAATTCGAGCTTTCTTGACAAGGACTTCGAGGGAAAAATGAAAGAGTTGTTTTCTACATTTTATTTTCTGAATAACATACAGTAAATATTATGTTTCACAACAATTTCTAAGAAATAAAATCAATCAAAAATAAACATCCACGGATAAAGCACTAACTTTTATGGATAACGATAAATCAATAATTTTAAATTTGATGCCGACTTTTTGGCCGCACTGTATATGTTTCAGAAGGAGCATCAAACTGTCATTAGTATGTAAAATTTTGGTAATACTTCTTAATTTCCCTCGAGAATTTCCAATTCCATTATATTTGTTATTGCCCTTCCTTCAGATCACTTATTGAAGAATTTCTCCCGTTCCCAAAAAGTTGAGCCCTGATCGGGGAATAGTCTTCAAAATCCAATAATTTAAAAAAATTAAATAAAATTAATTTCTTTAAATCTGAGCCCGTCCTAATTTCATTGGAAAATGGGAAACCTCCCTTCTTTAGTTTCTGGAGCTTATAGTGTTTTTCTTCCAGGTTCCCTGATAAAATTTGAAAAGGTTAAAATTTCTTATTTTCTGAATAACATACAGTAAATATTATTTTCATAACAATTTCTAAAAAAAAAAAATCAACTCAACAAAAAAATTTTCCAATTTAGATAAAGCACTAATTTTATGGATAAATTTCGAAAAATCAAAATTTTTTTTAAATTTGATTTTTTTGGGCCCCGCACTGATATTTTTCCCCAGAAGGGGATCAAACTGTCATTAGGATTGTAAAATTTTGGAAAAAATTTACTCTAATTCCTCGAAATTTCCCAATTCCATTATATTTGTTATTCCCCTTCCTTGTACGATCACTTATTGAAGAATTTCTCCCAGTTCCCCAAAAAAAGTTGAGCCCTCGATCGGGGAATAGTCTGTCAAAATCGCAATCAATCTATAAAATTCCAAATGACCTACCATAATAAACTTTCATTATAACATAACATAACAGAGTGGCTGCTCGGGGGTCCTCAAGTATTGGCCATTTGGTCAAACATAAAGTAAGACTACGCTCACTTTCAGTCCTTCTTAAATGGAGAGTCTTATACCAGTGATGAACTATTTCTTCCCATGGTTCCGACCTTGTTCTGAGAAATCTTTGTGATTCAACAAGTTCTTCAGCTTCAAAGGTGAATCAATTTTATAAAAGTTACAAGAACCTTCTGTTAACTCCCTGAATGTTGTTATTTTGGCTGGAACTTCACTTCTAGATTTTATCTTCCTTTTACGGGTACTAACTCCACTTTTATGAATGAGATTCTTGACCTGATCCACCAATTTTCCTCTCGCAGCAATTGAATTTCAGTTGAAGGAATTTTTCTTTCTAACAAACGGTATATAATATGTTTGAGTTGCTTCTGTTAGAAATAGTGTGATGATTTTGGCCGTTATAATATTATACTCTTCATGTTTCAATCTACAACAAAAAAAAAAAAACAAATTGAAGTGTGAAAATTAGTTTTGTGTAGGTATATTCTTTCAAGATATGTAGAACGAACGAACGAGAAGATATAATGAAGTTGAACTCAACTTACTGGGTCACATGGTATTTAAACATACGTTTCATTATGATATTCACCATTCTGTTTCTTCTAGTGTTATCCAGAATTTTATTTGCATTATAGAAAGATAAGCTGCTATTCCCGAATGGAGAGGTTATCAATTTTTCAATAATGTTCTCGAGTAAAACTCTGGAAAAACTATTTTATATGAATCTAACTGTTCCTGAGAATGAAATGATATTTCTCTGTTTTCAAGCGGAATTAATACCCTAGAAGACATGCTTGTTGTACTGTTAGATGATTCTGATTGGACTTCTTATTCCTCAAGAATTATGTCAGACCACTGAAAAATTCAACATTCACTATTATACAGAAGCAAATGATCATAATAAAAAATACTAACACTCATATCAATATTCTCCACATTGTTAGTCTGATTAAAGGAATATTTTTTTAAACACCCAGTGAATGTCAAATGTGTTCCAATAGTGGGGATCAGTTCTTTGATCATACATTCTGTTAATTTTGGGAGAATTTCTGTAGTGACTTCGTTATCTGGAATGAATAAAATCGCCAATAAGAACTGAAGAACTGCAAGAAAACGGTATCGTCCATAAACTTGCAATTTCAATATAATTTTTTTTAAACAACTGAAAGTCTCATATTCTTTTAATCGGTAAGTAGATATGTAAAATGGGTAGTTTTCAATAGCATTGAAGGAACATCGAAAATGTAGTCTTATTATAGCGTTTCGGAAGGAATTTTTTCGAATGCTGCATCAGTATTCAATTTGTATCTCGGAGAATGCAACAACTCAAGTTCTCAGCTAGAAAATATTTTCTTCTTGATAAAAGTAATGTACGGATTACTAAAACAAGAGCATGACATTTTTGAATGAAGAATACAGAAACACTTTACTCAAATGTCAAGAATCAAATAGTTTCATTATGAGATTGTATTGTTAATGTATTCTTCTGTTGAGATGATGCATTATTGAAACAAGAGATTGAATTATATTATTGACTTGAATATATAAACTAATTTTCAGACAAACTCGGTGTACTTATACAAACATCCGGAAAAACAATAAATTACTTATTTAATTGATTTCAAATCATGGGACATATCAACTAATTTCTCCAGATTGAGTTGACGTCGGTACGGCACCTTGTAGTCAAGTCAGCCAGGATGATGAATGCAGATATATTTTTACAACCAACGCAACGTGGTGGAATAGTATAGACCATAACCAACGCATATTACCACTTACCTTGAAAATTTTGAATTAATTGAAGAAGTTCCCACTCTCGAAGAAGCTCTTCCATTTTATTATTATTACCAAATTTAGAGCGTTGTTCACAATTCACAATTCCCAACGTTGCTTCGTACCCCACCTTCAAAAAACACACATCAAGTAACAGGAATGCACTGCTCTTGTTGCATCGTTGCCAAAATGCTCGGTAACTACCGGAATCTACCAAAAAATTATTATTTTTTTTTGTAACCGGTAATGGAATGGAACTTTCTTCCAGTCTTTTCTTAGCTAATCCACATATCCTTGAAATTTCAAAGTGCACTCTTACTACTAGCCCCAAATCTTTTTGTGTTCAACCACACTAATATACCTAATCTTATTACTTCTTGGTTCTTCATACCTATCAAAAGTAAAAGTCAGTTTCCATGGCAACTGTGCAAAAAGCAAATTCTTTTTTGTATACTACGTACTATAAAGACGTTAAGTGACACTTCCATAGCATTGACACTTACTAAGCTAGTATTAAGTGAGTAGGTAGTAAGAATAATTGAATAACCACAAAATTTGGAGAAGTAATGCGCATTTTGTTCACCTTTCCTTATTCGTTGACTCGAGAATTTTGGACACGTGCATACTCACCTAGTCATTTGTTTCACAAAAACGGCTTTACTTTCTCGTTCATATTAGAAGGATCTATATTAATTAATATATTTTAATGAATCATTTGTGGACAGTATATTATGATATATTAGTTAACAAATCGGTAGAAAATATCAAAATTGACTGAATCCCTGATATTTTATACTCTTGTTAATAAATACATTTTCATAACAAGCTTTTATACAACATGCTTCGTTCGTAGGTATGCCTATCTTTCTGGTTCAAAATTGATAAGTAAATTTTGACCCACTTCTAGTCGTCGGATTAACGAAATTTGACGTGTTCATAATTTCGTAACAATGCATTATGAAATTTTTGTTAGCGAAAAAATCAAAATGGCGGCTTTAAGATGGCCTGCCAATTCTCTGATTATGGTCCGATTCTCTCCGGGGTGGGAGATTATGAATTTTTTGTCAAAATTCATAAAATCAAGATGGTTCCAAGGTGGACCAATTCTCTGATTATGGTCCGATTCTATTGAAAATTGGTATAGGTTGGTTTTTGGGTTTTGAATATTTGTTATAATTCGAAAATTCAAAATGGCAGAGGAGTTTTGTGAGTATGGTCCGATTCTATCCAAAATTGGTGTGCGGGTTTATTGTGGTAAAAAATTATGAATTTTGTAAAAATCCATAAATTCAATATGTCGGACAAATTTCATGATTATGGTCCTATTCCATTTAAAATTGGTGTGTATGGGTTTTTGAGATCGGAAACTATGAATTTTTTGTAAAAATTCAGAAATTTAAGATGGTGAACAAGTTTGCGATCATGATTCGATTCCATTCAAAATTTGGGTCTGGGGATTTTTGGCGTTATGCTCCCCATAAATGGTATCTGGAGGTTTTCAGGATCGGAAAATATAATTTTTCGTTAACATTAGATAATTCAAGATGGCGAAATTTATGACTAGAAAGAATTGAATAAAATGATTGGAAACTTTTCAAAGTGGAGCTTTTATTCGAATGCACCAAGAAGGAAAAAATAATGTATTTAGATGTATGACGTAGGTTATTCTGCGGGTACAAAAGCTTGTCGCGCAATGTTTTCAGTTTGAATACAAAAAATAGGCATTCCTACGCGACAAGCATGTGAATTTGTTACATACAGAATAACCTACGTCACACATCTAAATAAATGAATTTTTCCTTTTTAATGCATTCGAATACAAGCTTGCTTTAAAAATGTTTTTCTAATCAGTTTTATATGAATTATTTACAGTTTGTCAGCGAGGCAACAACATTTTCCAACTCGATTTTTGGTAGATTTTGATGAACAATATAACAAGATTTTTCACAAATTCCACAATTTGACACCTTCAGATTTTCAGATATTTATATAGGTATCTCTTGATAGTTATATCAGATTCTTTCGATTGAAGTTAAGAAAAGAGTTATAGTCGTTGTCTAAAAATGCATCGAACGATTAGTAAATTTCAAGATTACCGTATTATCAAAAAAACATTATACTATATTTTGACACTTTTCTGAATATTGAATTGCTCGTGATGAGTTTTTTTGAATGTTGTGCAGTAGTTCATTCATATCTACTCAATACGTTATCTCCTAATGGAGCAACATTTGGAAATAATTATACATCTACTATTGGAAATCTAATTTCATCCAGACAATAATATTTCCACTATCTCAGATATTTTTGATTTCTTGAAATAATGAAATCGAGATCTTCAAAGAATCTCATGGGATATACTGAAATGAGACACGTTTCCTCAAAAAGATACGAATAATAAGTCAGTTTCGAAATATTATTGTTGATTCAGAACAAAAATATAATATTTCAACTGGAGCGATATACTCCCATTTCAAGGTTTCCAAGTTTCTTGGTCTGAACGAGTTCAGAACTTTCAAGAAATATAAAGCATCAAGTTGAAACAAGATATATATTTATACATTATACATAGATCAAGTTGGTCATATTCCCAATAAGAAATACTTTAGTTCTCACTTCGAAGAGGTAGACAGTTTCAAAATGAATATCACTCATCTTGTTTCAACGTATTTTTTTCTGTTTTAATAAATGATCAAGAAATTCCTATTCACGATGTAAGAGATTGGGTCTCTTCAGTTGAATCAGAGATTTTTTATCTGAAAAAGTCAACTCTCCACCAGATATAATATTTTCAAAGAAGTATGCTGTCTTCTTTCAAAAATTAACTTTTTACTGTGTGTAACTTCTTGGTATGTCTCAATTATTCTCGCGCGCAAATCCTCATGAGAAGTGTGTATATTTCTATACTTTCTATCATTTAAGGTTCCACATAAATGGAAGTCCAGAAGAGTGAGATCAGGAAAACGTGGGGGTCACATCACGAGAGGGCTATTAGGTCCTATCCATTTTCTACATATGTTTCAATTCAGCCATACCCCTGGAAAAACAATTTATTTTCCAAATCCAGGGGCAATTCTTACAGAAAATTCATTCTGCAGATATGAACGAATAATTTTACATTCAGATTTTGTTGAAAAAAGGTCCTATTATTGTTTCATTCAATATCCCACACCACACATTATTTTTTTGGGATATTTCATTTCGACAATTCACAACCCAGTGCGTATTTTGGTCAGCCCAATATCTCATATTCTGAGAGGATACCCAACGTTAGTGGTGAAAATCGCATCGTCACTGAATGATATATTTCGAGAAATTCATGCCAAGCAATGGGCGCGTTCAGTACTTGAATGGGTGATCACCTGAAACGAAAGTGCGCGCAAAATGCCCTAACAACCGCCCTAGTGTAGTAGCATATTCGCAGCTGCAGGCGTCCTACCAATGAGCACGAGATAAGACGATAGATATGCCGTCCTTCGGAGGGGACGTTGAGATGGCGGTCCCGAGTTCATAGATGTTGAGCTCGTTGAACATCCTACCTCTGAAAAAACAGAGGACTCGGCAAAACTTCCGGTTGGGGGGAGTGTGCTCACTGGCGTCGTTATTAAGACCTGGTCGCAGAAAAAGGCCGACGTTAAATGAAGCAATAAAAAAAAGAAATTCATGTCATTCAAGTTGCCATGCATTACATTATTCTATGCTCGTCTCCACCTTGTAAAGTCTGGAGAAATTTAGGTTTGAAGGCATGCATTTCAGGCGTTTTCAAGCATCTCCAAATCTTACTCATATCGAGTTGAAGTGACACATTTCTTGAACTTATATGGGCTCGATATGCCGGCAATATGGTATAATCATCAACATGATTCTTTCAACGGGTTGTAAATTTTGGAAACTGTTTCATAGTGTATAGGAGTATCAAGTGGGTGTCTTCGATTAAATTCAGAAACTGCCTCGCGATAAGACCTCGCACCTTCTCCAATCATCAGTACTGTTTCCATTTTGTCTGGTATAGTTCGTCGGGCCATTTTTGAGACTTAATATTTGTTATTAAAATCAAAAGATATCAATGGAAACAGAAACTTACAGAAACACACAGAAACCAGGATCAATAGGAACAACAGGATCAGTAGGATCAACAGGAACAACAGAAACAATAATAGAAATAACACTAGGAAGTTAGATTGAACTCAATATGCACTTTCAACAATATTGTTGGTTAATTTCAATCCTCTTTTGTTTGCCATGGCAACGTCAGGACATCCCTTGATTTTGATTGAATATAACAATTTGAATTCGCAAAAGACGACGAAAATTATTTATATTGTGGAAAAATATTGAGAAATCATAAAATGTTATTTTCTCCCGAAAAAACATTTGCAAGGATATCGACGATTAAATTGATTCATTTCTGAACTGAGAGCACCATAGCCGATGCTGAATGTATTATTATTCTCCACAGAAGTATTGGTTTATATGAGAAGAGTTTTTGGTGTATCCATTTATCCTGCAAATTCCACAATTCTGCCTTAACAATTACGGAAGGTACGGGGGTGCTTGCACTTGTGAAAAGTGATACAAATTTGGATTATTCAGGACTGAACCTTTTTTAGGGAAGAGGTGTATCGGTAGTAAGTTTGGGTCCTGAATTTTGGGACTATTTTGCCACCTAGTATGACTTATCATGAAAATGGTTAGTTCCATAGCGACTGGCGAGCGGTGTATCTTACTTAGGCCAACGCCATCAACTCAGAAGGTATATTTTTAGCATTTGCATCAGTTCTGAGAGTTTGATCATTCTACCTCGATAATTACTGAAGTTAGGGGTTGCTTCCCTGAAAAGTGAGGCACTCTCTCCCTCTCTCTCTCTCTCTCTCTCTATATATATATATATATATATATATATATATATATATATATATATATATATATATATATATATATATATATATATAACTGAAGTTAAGTAGAAGAACAGTAATTGGCACGTTCCCTGTCAATTATTGAACTTCGCCTTTTGTCATCAAATTATTTCTGAGCAAATTTTCTTTTTTTTATGTATTAAGTAATGACAATAAATGATTATTATCATTATTATTATATTATATATATATATATATATAATATATTATACAAAATAATAATATAATAATTTATTACAATAAAAGATGGACAATAAGGATTAGATTCTCACAAATGGTTGTGAATAGAATATACCAACAGTTTTCACCGCTTGTTTGTGGACTATTCAAACATGGATATACTTACATTATTCAATATGTTAATAAAAGTATTAAATATAAAATAAATAAAAAAATAATAAAAAAAAAGGAATTAGCCCAAAATCAAGAATTTCAGTAGACAAATGATAATAAAAAAATTACATCAGATTTTTTAAGAAATTAATAATAAATTATATTCAATTTTTGTTTTACTTACTTCTATTTAAGGTCAATAATATAGAATATGGAAAATAGATGAGGAGAAGGTGTTGAAATGTGGAAGAAATGTTCAAATATTGATATATCAAAATATTAAAATATATATCTAAAAGTCTTTATGTAGATGTAGGTAATATTATTGTGTTGTTCATAAGTTGGTTTTTAAAAAAAATGCCCTAAAATGTATAGTATAAAGATATATAAATGTATAAATAAAAAATGTTTTTTATGAGATATGGGTTTTTTTTTAATGACATTATTCAAAATTTTTTTTGCCTAGGATTTTATATATTTTTTTACCTTGTATTTTGAATTTTTTCAATTGCCTCTTTTCTAGATTTCTGGTAATAATTAAAGACTTCCTAGATAACTGTGTCCTCTGGCAATTGATTTTGAACATACGGAATTTGATACAGGTTTTGACCTCTGGTATTTTGTTTGGGGGTTTTCCCAATTAATTCATGCTTATTTACAAACTGAGATTGCTAGGCTCATAAAATAAGTTTTATGTCCATTATTTTTTGTTTCTTGG
>JAFIRS010009041.1:0-12661 GCA_018342105.1 Gonioctena quinquepunctata | reverse complement strand
ATTTTTTCGTTGCAACCTGATACTCGATGTTCGAAACCGTGAGAACATCTCGCTAGATTGCAGCTACCAATGAAGCTCTTGCCTTCCTCGATAAGAAAATTTTTACTAGTCAAAAAAAATGCAAGTTACTGGCATTTTCCCTCATTTGTAGTACCAATTATAATCCAAGATAAAAATAAAAACTATTTAAGCATGAAATCGTATGCATCAGTTATAGATGCAGGTAATATGGTTCCGATTATTTGTGAGGCGATTGGAACTTAAGAGCGTACTCCCAATCCCCCTTTGAATACTACCTGCGAACGCCCTATTTTGATGATGGAAATGAAGGAAATCGCGAAGCATATCGCTCGACTGCAAATATCGGTAGTAAAAGCCAACCCTGAACACATGTATTTACCATGTTATTCCCATTCCCTAAATCTACATTCGCCACAAATATTCCTGCTTTCCGCTTGTTCTGCCTGTTATTTGAACTTGCGACTTTATTTTATGGACTCATCAGACATTTCAAGTTGAACTAGCTCATTATGAATGAACTGCTTTACTTTATAAGGATTGAAAAATTTGAAATGGTATCTTCGGACTATACTGAGAGATGGAGCGTAAATAATCATGCCATTTTCAATCATGTACAATTGTGTGCATAAAAAAGGTCTTACAGCATGTATAGGCTATTGTGAGTCAGGCTGGTCAATCTTAATGAATCTTCCTATCGCCTTTGACAAGTCTTTGACAAGTAGTGTCAAAATTGAAACTATTTTTGTCAAATGTGTACGTGTACTACTTTTTTATGAAATCTGGAACATCATAGGCAGGTTTACACCATACAAACCTTGTAGGACTTTTTTATGCACACGAGTTGGATACTGCGAAACGTTCTGGAAGATTTGAAGTTAGGCCATGAAAAATGTCTTATTTTTCCAAGACAGTCCTCTACTATTACAGATACTACGTATGTTTTTCCCGAATATCCATCAGAGAACAACTACTCTTCCGGCTAATGCCGGAACATTAGATTACATCCGCTGGAGAATCGAGCAAAGTGGAACAAGGTTACTCAGCGAATGTTGGTTGAAAAAAAACCTTTAACAGAAAATTTAACCGAAAAAAAAAATGGAACTGAAAAGCAAAAAATAAAATAAACCTTCATAGTCTCAATGAATAACTCCTGAACTAATGTGAGTCACTAATTTTTAGTCGGGGCCAACAAACAAACAAATGAATTAGGTAAAGCATAAAATGATGGAATCGAGATGCGCGGTGACATTTTGATAATTTTTTGAAGTGATTTAATGATCTTTGTTAATTGTTTGCTTGGCGCCAACTCAAAATGAGTTACTTACATTAGTTCTGGAGCTCATTTAATAGGGCTATGAAGGTTTATTTCATCTTTTGCTTTCAGTTCCCCTTTTTCGATGGTTTAATTTTTTGTTTATAAGTTTTTTTTTCAAATTTTTGTAGCAAAATCTACTAATTACTACCTACTTAATTTGAATTACTTCCAAAATACTTACTTACCCAGCTTACTCCAACTATCAACTGTTAAATAATATGAGTATCTGTGTTGAAAAGGGAAACATTCTCAATTGAATATGAGTTCTTAATTAAGACTGGAATAGAAAACTGAATAACTTTCTGAATGAAAATGCAAATTTTCAATTTCAGATTTTTTTTTTGTGTTAGGGTCCTTTCAGAATATCTATCAGGTGTAGTTCAATGTCCAGCGTGGCCTTAGCCGGAGAATAGTTGTTTTCTGTTAGACATTCACAAAAAATAACTTTTTATCGTGAATTTTTTCATTTACGGAGAAATCTTTCTATTCATTATTCAATCGTGAATGTTTCCCTTCTCAACATGAATACCTCACAAGAGGTTATCTTGAACGATGGAAGATAGTGCCTTAAGTTCGTATTTCAGTCGCAGATGATTGCACATCTGATTTTGTGAACATCCTGTTCATATTTTCAAACAAATCAATGATTATCTACTTTAACTATTTATTGTTATATAATATAAATTATTTTTGATAGTTCTGGTTTTTTTATTCCATTACTCTGTATATAATTCCATCCTTTCATAGGATGTATTTATAGTGATGGACGTAGGAGGATCTGTCAATGTCAACTACATATGTGTGCCAATGTTAACAAGTGAAAAATCTATAATTCCCTATTTTTCTTCCCATGGAGATGGATTATTTTATACCAAATCAGGATATGATCAATTATGAGGTATACCCTATCCAATAGAGAAAGAATCATCCAAATCGGAAAACCCACTACAAAGTTATGCCTGATATAATTGGTCATTGTGCCAAAATTCAGGGGGTGAACGATCAATATCTTCCATTTTGCCACCCTTAGTGTTGTTTTTTTTTTCAAATTCGAACATGACCAACTTTGAAGTACACGCTATTCAATGAAAAAAAAAACAAAATCGGACTTCTCTGTACAATGTTATGCGTGGTCATACATAAAAAAAAAATATACGCGTCGATTAGAGAACCTCCTCCTTTTGTCGGTTAAAAGGGATGAATATTCACCACCTCCTTTCGGTTCACCACCTGTGGACCGGTATTCGCCCCTCATCAGCACAGGAAAGAGTCAGCAGATAATGGATAATGTCTGCTAACCCGAGTAAGACGATCAAAGCTCATAAATTTCTCGGTAACTGCTAGATTTCGTCAAGCAACAACAGTTTTCGAAAAATGTGTAGTTTTTTAAGAATACTTACAGCGAATTATTTTCTTGTTTCATGTAACACTGAAACCAGGCACCGACACAAACCAGAAGGGATGGCTCATCACCAGAAACACCCAGGCTCATCTCCAGCACGGCATCACAGTTATCCCAAAGCAAACAATGGACTCTGCAAGGGAGACATCAACCTCCTGTACAGAAAAATGTTTCATTCAATCGAAATATTGAAACAGTCACACTGGCTAGGACGAGAAGACGAACATTCCAGAACCATTCCAAAACCTGATGGACGTACCTGTTCGAAAACGTCCCAGATCATGGCACCCTGGAATCCCAACGGTGCTTTCCAGCTGATCACATTGGAGCACAGTTAACATTTTTCACACTTCACCACCAAAAACACAATCGATGCAGCATCCATATACATTTTTGAATAAGATAGAGTTCCAAAGCGTGCAAACTCAGCTATTCTCGAATTTCCCTACCACAGAAACCGGAAACCAAACACAAACGGTTTACAAGTGGTAAACATCTGTCATCAGTCATTTCGTCATCCGTTTTCGTCATTCAGAGCTATTCGCAAGCCAGCTGTGTGTGAGCCGACAGTTATTACGAGCTACGAACGAACCAACCCAAAGGGACACCAGCCAAAGCCATTTTGGGCTACAGTCGTCTTTCGTCAGGCAGAATCCCTAAATGTACAACAATAAGAGTAAACGTTATCTGAATGGGAGGCACTGATAAGATCTAGCCAATCAGAATCTTGTAGCATTAACCCGTCATAGTGACGTATATGGACATGAGAACAGGTGGCCCCCGTAACATACAGAGTGGTCCAATATAAATTCAAGAGCCCGTACCTCTCATATACCAAAGTTCGGGGTGCGCTAGTCCACCACTGTCCAGAGAGAATGGTGTCCATGACATGTCCATATACGTCACTATGACTCACGAATGATATTTCATCTCTGTCTTTCAGTGTTACCATTGTCTTATCGGGAATATACTCTCCTACTCTCTTTGGGGGTACAACGGTTTCGACTTCAGTTGAATCGCTCGAAGCCAGAAGAAGAAGAAACAGACCCAATACCAAAAGATGGAGCCACGAGAGACATTACATGGAGATGATAGGCATTATACCAGATTTTTTTGACCAGTGCCAGACTTAAAATTTTTCCGTGCCACGTGAGAACTCTGATGAATCGTTACTGTTTTCGTTTTACTCTTTTATATTCATTCATCCTAGTTTAACTTATTTATTTCTTACTTTCATACTTTTTTATTCTTTTTCGCATAATAATGTCGTGAGTTGATTTTTTTTTGTGAGTATATTGATATATATGCACTTTTCAATTATTTTATTCTTTTAAAGCTGGAGGCCAGCTTTTCTGGTACCTCATAGAAATAAAGCAATCATTTCTTTTTCAAAATTCAGAATTAATTTCCAGACCTGACAATGAAATTTATACATAATTAAGTTCAGAGTTGAAAATTCCATTGTTTATTTATGTATTAGTAATTCATCTTTCAGTATCTTTTAATTTCCTGCATATTTAAATTAATCGCTGTTCATTAACCAGTATCGATTTCAATTCAATTCCTGAGTGATGAATGGCAAGAAAGCTGAGCCTGCAATAGGCAGCGCAGTAAATCATGACTCAACGATATTTTTAATATAAATTGAAATGAGTGTTTTCGGCTTGGTTCTTTTCATTATGCCTGTTTATGCTGCCAGTCCATGATGACACATCTACTTCCATGGGTTTTCATTGTAATGTAAGTGTTACTTTCATTCACTTCTTTCGGTCATTGTTCACTCCACCATTTTGGTATTCACCATCATGTTATTTTTTGCTCTTTTATAATTTTCAATGAACCATAATAGTTTTCACGTCACTTTTTCATTTCACAATCACAGGAGTAAAAATGTTCCAACCTCTCGCAAGCCAAGCAAGATAATTAGTGAGCACCCTAAACAGTTAGGATGCCAGGGTTTCACAGGGTCTTGCAAAAGCAGGGCGTGACAAAATGTTATCTTGAATATCAAAAAAGGAAAAATATGTATTACAGAAATCTGTGCTAGACATCTGATGGGGGGCTGATTTCATAGACCATTAAAAATATCTTATTCCTTCAAATTCCTCCTACCCTCATCTTTTTGACAATGTTTTCGTGGTGTTCGTCATCCAATTTCAAGTAGGATCTGATTAAGCTGGTAGATGCATGGCCCGTTATTTTGATCAGCGGCTCTTCTCCTACTCCACTTTTGGTCAAAGTTGACAGAGCAGATGCTCGTGAAGAATGTTTTTTTTTTTCATTCCAGTTGTAATCCTGCTTTTTGAGTCCACGTTGACATGGTATATCGACCAGCCGAAACATTCTGGTATCACTATTTGAATGCCACAGTGTTGTTGATGAGATTAGCTGTTAGAAAGATTAGTTCACATTGAGCATCTTGTCTCTTCTCAATATATTCATTAGAAAGTCTCATCAGACATAAATCTGGGTTTCTCTGATTGGTAACCAACCACTTCTACTACGCACATTTTCTGCCCCTTTCTCGAAAATATTGGATTTATTCTTTCCTGTCAATTCGGTACCCAGATATATCCAGGTTTGAAAAAAAACGTCATGAAATTCGTGGCCTCGCCGCCTCTCCAACTAAGGAGAATATATGAAATACCGCTTTTCTCCAGTCCATCTGGCGTTTCTTCGTCACATGTATCTATCAGTTTTCCGAATTTATTCAGCTGTTTGGCCGAAATGGTTTCCAATAATTCAAACTAACGAATTTACCGATTTTTATTCAACGCCCTCATTGAGTCTTTGAAATATTATTGGTACAAGCATAGCTCCCAATTCCAAACCTGAAAAATTATAATTCAATAACATAAGCAGAACTCCCATGTCGCGAAACTTGTAGTCAACCAGCCGGGTCCATCCCCTGGTAAAAGAATTCTGCGACCCCTCTAGAGAGCCAAACGCATCCAATGACACAGCAAAACTGCATACAAAAAAAACGCCGTGAAAACCGATCGCTTCTATTGAGAACGCAACTATATCATCAACTCGGACCTGCACCTGATCTCCAGGTCCAAACGTCCTATAAAATTTTCTTGTGGTCTGCCTTTAGACCACTCATACAAATTACGCCTCTGCTATCGCACAGCAGACCGAAACTCCCTTCTGCCTGGTCCATTCCCAGACCTCTTCTTGAAACCTCATCCGCTTCACCCAGCAGTCTTTCACATAAAAAGTTCCATTTTGTTTTCTGCCTAACCTTTCCCTGATACAACACAATCGCTATCTTTGAACAAACTGAAGCCCTTCTTACATATAACCTTTCATCTCCAGGAAAGATATCATACCCATGACCAGATACATCAGCACAAAATGTTGAACGTTCACCTATCGGATGGCAACACACTCCGGCAAAAAAATCTTTGGCCACCCTGCATAGCCGAATGAAGGAACTCCTGAATCGTGGGACTTTTACTGGTAAGATTATTCTTTTACCTGGTAGGAGTATTCTACGGCCCCTCCTACAGGGCTGAACGCATAGGTCGCGGGGCATTCGGGAAAGTAGTTGTTTTTTATGGATATGCGACCAACATACACCTATTGTATAGGTTTTCGTAGTTGGATGTCATGAGGAATGAGACATTTTTCATTTTTAATTATTTCTGGCTGGCTATCAAGAATGTTACAGATTTCTGTCTCTTATTGCAGATATTCCTATCCTGGGATTCAGGATGATATTCAAAGTCAGCACTGTTTTAGTTGCAGTAGTTGAGATGAGATGGCGTTAGCTCCATTCTGCCATTTCGATCCCAGCAAATACATTGAAATGGATTGACATTGATTGTTTCAATAAGGAACGCAGACATCATTGTCTGCTTGGCCCACTCTGTGCTGATGAGGGGCAAATACCCCGGAACCGGTCAACAGGTGGTCAGCCTGAGTGAAGAAATAGAAATATATTTATTCATCTGTTGAAGTAGCAATACAAATATGTTGTAACAAGTATCAATACACAGATGTAACTACTTTATTAGACTAGTCATCCAGGTAGATCGAAGATTAGTAAAAGATCGGGATGAATAAAATCATTCACCTGACAATCATACATTTACATTTGTAGTATATCTAATTTATCATATTATATCCGAGATTGAAATTCAACAACACATTAAACACATCAAAAAAAACATTAACATTTTCATAAAAAAGTGTTTGGTCCTTTTTTTTCTTCATCTGCCTGTTCAGATTGATGTGGATTGTCCAAAAAAAATTGAAATTGAAACGACTGTATATGACATTTCTTGGCCAAAAACTGTTTTCATAGATTTTTTCTCCGAGATGAGGTTCTACTCCGACCATGAAGGATTGGTTGTCCCGTCTGGAGCTTCCGGTTGGCGGTTTTTTTACACTTATTTTTGTGGAGTTGGTGCGGCTTCTTATATATTTTTCTATGTTCTCTTCCTTGATTATGTCTGGAATTCTGGTTAGGAACAGCCATATTTTCTTATCGTTATCATCCCTTCCATGGAACTGATTATCTCCGTTTCCGCTTCCTTCCATGACTCTCCTCCTACGTCTGGTTACTTTTGTGAAATCATCCCCATCATCCATATCGTGATTTTCTAGGTTGATGATTTTGTCCATTTTTTGTTTGGTTTCGGCTGAAAAAGTATTTGTGGAAGTTTGTTTATTGATATTTTCTGAGTCCCTTTGTGTTTTGATCCTTTGTGGTACTATTTCATTGTCACTTGGATCACCCTGTATTTGTGGACAACCTACCGAGATATGATCTTTTCCTGAGTCCCTTTGTGCTACTATTTCATTGACACTTGGATCCCCCTGTATTTGTGGACGACCTACTGCGATATGATCCTTTTCAGAGTGAAAGAAAGAGTTGTGATTTTTATTTTTTGTATGGGATCCCTTTTGGTTGTAAACATGTGTGTTTTTATTTCTTATCTTAGTTTTATCAGCTTCATTTTTTGTTTCCAGCTCTTTTTTTAACTGTTTCACTTTTGGAACGAAGTTCCTTATCGCGCGTTGCGAAAGGGGGCTAGACGGAATCAATTAAGACCAAAAGTTGTAACGACACTTTCTGCTGTAGTTGTAAGCCGTGCGGCGTGCGCGTGTTTCTCTGTCTGTCTCTCTCTCTCTCATAGAAAGCAAGCCAGTTATTTTCGTTTCGTCTTTCTATTTCGCATTGAACAGTGTGGTGTCGCGACGATTATTTTTGTTGAGTGTTGAGTTTTTTGTACATAATAAATAATAATAAGAAATAATAACAATAATGAATCCTGACAGTGTTTCTGCACAAGTTCCGGATATTGCTGATGGAGTTAGGTAAGTAGAGATTTTATACAGACAATAATAAATGCTTATGTATTTTTAGCAAGTACGCATTATAACCTCTCTTTACTATTGTGCTAACCAAGTCATACGCGTTATAATCTCTCTATTATTGTTTGTTTAGCAAGTGTACGCGTCATAACTTAATAAATTTAAAATCAAATTATATTTTAATATTACAATATCAATGCGTATGTACTAAAATTCAGCCTACTGAGTGAGTTTATATTACATTATATTTGTTAATAATAAATAAAATATTATTATAACAAAAAAAAATGTATCACAATTCCTTCACCAATTAATCGAAAGGAACTCCGTTCCATCCGGGTGTCCCTTGACACCTCCCAACTTTTTTCTTCAAGGAGTGATTTGTTTTCTTGGAGCAATCTGATATTGTCTTCTAATAATTTATAATTGAGTTATTCACCTTCCAGGAGCCTTTTGAGGCATTCATTTCCAATTATCAGTCTTTCCATCTTTATTTTTATTTCTAAGCTGGAATCCATAGCCATACTGATATTATCATTAGATTCCTTCTGATCCCCATATACGGGAGTATTTGTTGTGTTCCCTTCTTCCATCAGTTTATTTTCACAGCAAACTACACCTGATGCATAGCTTTTATGGTACACTTTGCCACATTTTATTTTTCTCAAAATACATTTTTCTTACAGTAATTGCAGAGACCTTTACTCGCGTCTTCACTTTCGGCCATCTTGGAACCGGGTGAGTGAAGTGGTTAATATTGATCCATTTCGCAACAAACATTTAAAGTACCTTGTAGGACTTTGCACATTTATCCATCGGATGTCATTCAACGTCCGTCGAGGCATTAGCCAGAAAAGTAGTTTTTTTTAATGGATATGCGACCAACATACAACTATTGTATTGGTTTTTGTAGTCAGCTTTCTTGAGGTATAAGACATTTTCATTTTAAAATGTTCAAATACACAAACAAATTCTGCTAACTGGGTAAGAAACAATGAAAGCCAACAGAAAAATTCACTTTTCAGTGTAATCACGCCGGGGTCTGATTTTCACCGAAAATCAAGTGAAAATCGTCTTCCACTTCATACTCGCATTGGTATTAAACTAAATAATCACCTAGAATCCTAATAAATTATTGTTATATGCTTATTTGTTATATGAATATAGAAAGTCTCAATTCAGTCACGAATCCCTGTCTCCATATTTGACATAAAGTAATTTCAATACACCCCGAAGACACCTACAGACTGCGGCTTATTCTCACATATGGGGGAAACTATTTCGATTCGGCAGTAAAGTTCCTCACTTCTAGAACAAATTCCGTTAGGAGATGCGGCAATCTTCGAAAGTTCCCATCGCGGCATGCTGTCAAGGACACCTGTTCCCGCAGGGAATGAATTGCCTAACTGTTATTAAAACGGTATTATCGCCTGGCATCATATTTCATCCAATTTTTTCATTAAACGGATTCAGTTCTCTCGGATTTTGGAATGAGGCATTATAGATGTCATTCTTCACGTGGGAATATATATTTCGATTCTGGGTCAACTGAGAATGTGCCTTCTTTAATTTCTGGTCACTATAGTTTTATTAGATTCGTTTTCTTCATTCAATCAATCGAGATCTCAGAGAAGAAAAGATAACGCTCGGTTAAATGGTAATTACTCTTACAGTCACTGGAAGAAATGGGTACACGAAATAACTGCCACAAACTCCTAAGAAGCTACCTCTCTTCCAGAAATCAGTCTGTGAGGGTCGGTGACTCACTCAGTCGAGAGGAAAAAATTTGTTACGGTGTTCCACAAGGCAGCGTGTTAGGTCCACTATTATTCAACATCTACATTAACGGCATGTTCTCACTCCGGAGTAGCGGAGAAATATCCTGATTCGCGGATGACACAGCTATTTTCTACAAAGCACACGACTGGGATGAGTTAAAAATGAAAGCGCAAGAGGACTTCAACAAAATTAAAAAGTGGATGGATTATAAAAAATTACCGATAAATTTACAAAAAACCAATTAGGTGCCATTTACATGCAACAAAATTATTACTCCGCCTTTTAGCACGCTTGAAGTGAAAACCAAAAACACCTCCCTGACAATTATGCCCAAGACAAACATTAAGTATCTAGGGGTTATAATAGACACGCATCTCAGATGGGATTGTCACATAGACTACGTAATAAGAAAACTGCGAAGTATTTTGCACGTATTCAAATATCTGAAAAAATCTTTACCAGCACAGTACCTCAGAACTCTTTATTTATTTATTTATTTATTCATTTATTATTCATACAAACCTTACGGTTTTATTACATGAATAAATATGTAATTAGATACATTGTGCAAATTAATAACTTTTTACATAATAAAATAAAATTTACAGAATTTATAAGATTCACAGAATGTAGACACCTAAGAAAATTAGTTATATGTAAATATATAATTATATTCGTATAATTTTTCCTAAATTAATTGAATTGTATGAGGATTGATACAACCTTAAAAGTTCTCCACAGAGATATCAGTATTAAATGCTCCAAGATTGTAGAAACTGTCCATTCTAGATCTATCAATGCATTGAATTGATTCGCAAGTCGAAATATGTTTACCGTAGGTGATCTCGAAATGTTAAATGATGGAGGAATATTGAACATTGGAACCTGGCACATTCTTCTAGGTGGCACGTTAAATCTAATTGAGGCCAAAAGTTCAGGGGAGCTAATTCTATTATTTATAATATTATATAAGAATACCAATACTGAGAGTTGTCTTCTATTTTCTAGAGATAATATCTTGAATTCATTCCTAAGAGTTGTACTTCTTATTGTCTGGTAGTCAGGGTATACGTGATGTTTTTTAAAATAGAGTAACCTTAAAAACTCATTTTGAATTTTTTCCAATTTATTCAAATTACTTTGAGATTCCGTGAACCAAATTAATGAGCCAAACTCTAACTTGCTCCTAACCAAGCTATAGTACAAAAGTTTAAGTGTGTTAATATTATTAAAGATATGAGATTGTCTTATTATAAAACCTAACATTTTATTAGCTGACTTTAAAATATTTTCAATGTGTATGGCAAATGAGAAGGTGCTGTTGTAGGTTATGCCTAGGTCTTTGATTTCAGTGCATCGTTGTAAGCTTTGACCCCCCACTAAATAATTAAAGAGACACGGTTGCTTAATGTGCGTTATAGTTAACACAAAACATTTGCCTAGATTGAAATATAATTTATTTTTATAACTCCATTCTAAAACCCTATTAATGTCCTTCTGTAACATCACACAATCTCTCACTGTTTCTATCTTTTTCAATATTTTGAAGTTATCTGCGAATATGAGGCCATCTGATGACACTAGTACTTTAGGCAAATCATTAATAAAAAGTACAAAAAGAAGTGGCCCAAGGTTGGAGCGTTGTGGCACTCCCGAATTTGCCTCAAATTTCCCCGATGTATTTCCGTTGTGTTAAATCATCATGTATCTGTTTTCTAGATAACTTTTAAATAGCCGAAGTAGGTTATATGATAATCCAAAACTACCCAATTTCTTTAGTAATATGTCGTGATTGACTTTATCGAATGCCTTGCTGAAATCAGTATATATAACATCGAAGTAGATATGCTATGCCGGTACCCCTATTTTGGGGTGGGTTTTGGCGAGCGGTTGAGGGGGTGGTTTTCGGGTGGGGGTAGGGATGATGGTGGCGGTCATGGGCGGTTCGTTGTGGGAGGGGTTTGTGAAAAAGATGGCGGTGAGAGGGGTGGGGGTGGTTGTATGTGGGTAGGGGTGGGGGGATGAGTGGCCTGTGATTGGTCGGAATGGTGGCAGCCATGTTGTGTATGGGTGTGTGATTGAGAGTGGGAGGTGGGGAGAGCTGTGATAGGTCGTGGGCGTGGTGATAGCCGCCGGCCGTTATCCAATAGCCGAGCAGCATATTGAAATGGGGGTGTCAACCAATATCCGTCAACGGCATTGGTTGGGAGGAAGTGTCACGTGATCAGTGAATGGCGGCGGCCATTTTGGAAAGTGGGAGGAGTCAGCAGTGATGATGCGGTCATGACTCAACCGACAAGTCTTTGCAGGAATATTATCTACGTCAGCACTTCTTATCAGTTGTTTATTTAAGCGACCGGATATCGGCGGCATCCTTTGTTTACATTGAGATAAGATATCGGCGGCGGCATCCGTTGTGAATGAGTTTGTTTACATTAACAAGATAAGAGATATGCAGCTGCACGCTCGAACCGTGGGATAAGTCTAACGATTACTATTCGTATTTGTATCTAAGCGGACTAAGGCACTGTCGGCGACATGGAAGCAGGACGGATAACTTTTAAAACGTCACCATATATACAGGGTGGATCGGAAGAGTGTTTAGAGGAGGAGAAGAACGAAACAAGTATATATTGGAGTTTTTGTTGAAATGACGTCAGTTGAGGTTATGTTGTCGATGACAGAGGAGTATACACGGAAATTGGAACAGTTTCATCGAAAAGTCAGAGCTCTGAACGAAGAGTTACAGTTTTATGAAGAGAAACGAAACATCACAAGAAAATTGAAAAGTTGGATCTCTGCACGACACAACCATCAACATC
>JAFIRS010009040.1:0-12670 GCA_018342105.1 Gonioctena quinquepunctata | reverse complement strand
ATCCCAAAAAATTGAAACGATAGTAAAAATTTCGGCAACAACGCACATTATTTCTCGGCCATCCCGAGTTCGACAGTCTCTACGTCAGAAACCGTGGATGGAAAAGTGTGGATAACTTCACATTAATGAAAATATCAAGGGAACACAAACTTTGAAAAATCCTATAAACGTAACCTTAGGATTTTCCCCGAAATTTTTAGGCCAGAATGATTCTTGGAGAGGCAGTTATTAAGACCTGATATACAAAATATTTTGCCGGGCAAGATTTCGCCTCATACGCCCTTCCAAAATGCGACAAAATTGAGAAACACCAATTTTGAAAACCATACAAAGCTAACTGCTGGGTTTTTCGCGCTGTTTTTTTGGCTGGAATGATTCTAGGAGGGGGGATGAATACGACGTTATACTCAAAATTTTTTGGCGGGCAAGATTTCGCTTCATACGGCCCTTCCAAAATGCGACAAAATTGACGAAACACCAATTTCGAAAAATCATACAAAAGCTAACAGCGGGGTGTTCGAGATTTTTTTCAGGCTGGAATGATTCTGGGAGAGGTGGTGAATACGACGTAATACTCAAAATATTTTGCCGGGCGAGATTTCGTTTTCAAAACGGCCCTTCGAAAGTGGAAAAAAATTAAGGGAAACAACTTTGAAAAATCCTATGACGTAACTCGAGATTTTCCTAGAGATTTTTAGGCCAGAATGATTCTTAGAGAGGCAGTTAGTAAGACCTGGTGAACAAAATATTTTACCGGGCAAGATTTCGCCTTATACGGCCCTTCCAAAATGCGATAAAATTGACGAAACACCAATTTCTAAAAACCATACAAAGCTAACCGCGGGGTTTTTCGAGATTTTTTTCAGTCTGGAATGATTCTAGGAGGGGTTATGAATACTACGTTATACTCAAAATATTTTGCCGGGCAAGATGTCGCCTCATACGGCCCTTCCAAAATGCGACAAAATTGACGAAACACCAATTTCGAAAAATCATACAAAGCTAACCACGGGGTTTTTCGAGATTTGTTTTAGGCTGGAATGATTCTGGAAGAGGTAATGAATACGACGTAATACTCAAAATATTTTGCCGGGCAAGATTTTGACTCAAATCGGCCCTTCCAAAGTGGGAAAAAATTAAGAAAACACCAACTTTGAAAAATTAACCTTTTTAGAGATTTTTAGGCCAGAATGATTCTTAGAGAGGCAGTTAGTAAGACCTGGTGAACAAAATATTTTGCCGGGCAAGATGTCGCCTCATACGGCCCTTCCAAAATGCGATAAAATTGACGCAACACCAATTTCTAAAAACCATACAAAGCTAACCGCGGGGTTTTTCGAGATTTTTTTCAGGCTGGAATGATTCTGGGAGAGGTGGTGAATACGACGTGATACTCAGAATATTTTGCCGGGCAAGATTTCGCTTCAAAACGGCCCTTCGAAAGTGGGAAAAAATTAAGGGAACACCAACTTTGAAAAATCCTATAGACGTAACCTTAAGATTTTCCTAGAGATTTTTAGTCCAGAATGATTCTTAGTGAGGCAGTTATTGAGACGACGTGATACTCAGAATATTTTGCCGGGCAAGATTTCGCTTCAAAACGGCCCTTCCAAAGTGGGAAAAAATTAAGAAACACCAATTTCTAAAAACCATACAAAGTAACCGCGGGGTTTTTCGCGATTTTTTTTGTCTGGAATGATTCTAGGAGGGGTTATGAAACACTTATACTCAAAATATTTTGCCGGGCAAGATGTCGCCTCATACAGCCCTTCGAAAGTGGGAAAAAATTAAGGGAACACCAACTTTGAAAAATCCTATAGACGTAACCTTAAGATTATCCTAGAAATTTTTAGGCCAGAATGATTCTTGGAGAGGCAATGATTAAGACCTAATATACAAAATATTTTGCCGGCCAAGATTTCGCCTCATACGCCCTTCCAAAATGCGACAAAATTGACGAAACACCAATTTTGAAAAACCATAAAAAGCTAACGCGGGGTTTTTCGCGATGTTTTTTAGGCTGGAATGATTCTGGGAGAGGTGGTGAATACGACGTTATACTCAAAATATTTTGCCGGGCAAGATGTCGCCTCATACACCAGTGTGAAAACAGAAACGGTCGTCGCGCCAGAAACGAAATATTAGTATATGCGCAAGGGTGTCATATGTTATTCCTTCAAAATCTTCCGAAATGAAATAGCAATTGGAATTTTCTACAGTATTATGATGGTTATGATGATGAATGAAAGTTTACACACAATTATGATAAAAATATGATAATTGGTTTCTAATAAATCATATCATATTTATCAGTGGCTCTGACAATAACATACAAGATGTGATAAAAAGGATTTTGTATCTCAATACTCACCCTGGAAACTACCCCCGAAAAAATCTCCAAAACAGAGTTAATTAATTTTGTTCTACCCGGAAACCCTCTTAAAAAAAATCTCCAGAACACAATTATGTTTGAATTTCTCTTTCACTCTATATTCAAAACGAGCTGAGAAAGCATGCCTACCCCATTTCAGATTTTGTATCTCAATACTCACCCTGGAAACTACCCCCGTATTAAAAAATCTCCAAAACAGAGTTAATTCATCGTTTCTGGAAATTTCTTTTACCTATATTCAAAACGAGCTGAGAAAGCATGCCTACCCCATTTCGGATTTTGTTTCTCAATACTCACCCTGGAAACTACCCCCGTATTAAAAAAAATCTCCAGAACAGAGCTAATTAATCGTTTCTGGAAATTTCTTTTTCACTCTATATTCAAAACGAGCTGAGAAAGCATACCTACCCCATTTCGGATTTTGTGTCTCAATACTCACCCTGGAAACTACCCCCGTATTAAAAAAAATCTCCAGAACAGAGCTAATTAATCGTTTCTGGAAATTTCTCTTTCACTCTATATTCAAAACGAGCTGAGAAAGCATACCTACCCCATTTCGGATTTTGTGTCTCAATACTCACCCTGGAAACTACCCCCGTATTAAAAAAAATCTCCAGAACAGAGCTAATTAATCGTTTCTGGAAATTTTTTTATCTATATTCAAAACGACTGAGAAGCATACCTACCCATTTCGGATTAACGATTAATTAGCTCTGTTCTGGAGATTTTTTAATACGGGGTAGTTTCCAGGGTGAGTATTGAGACACAAAATCCGAAATGGGTAGGTATGCTTTCAGCTCGTTTGAATATAGAGTGGAGAAGAAATTCCAGAAACGATGAATTAACTCTGTTTTGGAGATTTTTGAATACGGGTAGTTTCCAGGGTGAGTATTGAGATAAAAATCTGAAATGGGGTAGGCATGCTTTCAGCCTGTTTTGAATATAGAGGAAAAGAAATTTCCAGAAACGATTAATTAACTCTGTTCTGGAATTTTTTTAATACGGGGTAGTTTCCAGGTGAATTGAGACACAAAATGAAATGGGGTAGGCATGCTTTCTCAGCTCGTTTTGAATATAGAGTGAAAAATAAATTTCCAGAAACGATGAATTAACACTGTTCTGGAGATTTTTTTGAATACGGGGGTAGTTTCCAGGGTGAGTATTGAGATACAAAATCCGAAATGGGGTAGGTATGGTTCGTCAGCTCGTTCTGAATATACTGTAAAAAAGAAATTTCCAGATACGCCCTTTTTATCCCATCTTGTATGTTATTGTCAGAGCCACTGATAAATATGATCTTATGATTTATTAGAAACCCATTATCATATTTTTATCATAATTGTGTGTAAACTTTCATTCATCATCATCACCATCATAATACTGTAGAAAATTCCAATTGCTATTACATTTCGGAAGATTTTGAAGGAATAACATATGACACCCTTGCGCATATACTGATATTTCGTTTCTGGCGCGACGACCGTTTCTGTTTTCACACTGGTGCCTCATACGGCCCTTCCAAAATGCGACAAAATTGACGAAACACCAATTTAGAAAAATCATAAAAAGCTAACCGCGGGGTTTTTCGAGATTTTTTTCAGGCTGGAATGATTCTGGGAGAGGTGGTGAATACGACGTAATACTCAAAATATTTTACCGGGCAAGATTTCGACTCAAAACGACCCTTCGAAAGGGGAACACCAACTTTGAATAATCCTGTAGACGTAACCTTAAGATTTTCCTAGAAATTTTTAGGCCAGAATGATTCTTGAAGAGGCCATTTTGAGTATTACGTCGTATTCACCTCCTCTCCCAGAATCATTCCAGCCTGAAAAAAATCTCGAAAAACCCCACGGGTTTTCGAAATTGGTGTTTCGCGTCAATTTTGTCGAATTTTGGAAGGGCCGTATGAGGCGACATCTTGCCCGGCAAAATATTTTGAGTATAGCGTAGTATTCATAACCCCTCCTAGAATCATTCCAGCCTAATTGCGAAAAACCCCGCGGTTTTTTTAAATTTAATTTTTCGCTTTTGGAAGGCGAAATCTTGCCCGGCAAAATATTTTGTTCACCAGGTCTCAATAACTGCCTCTCTAAGAATCATTCTGGCCTAAAAATCTCTAGGAATATCTTAAGCTTACGTCTATAAGATTTTTCAAAGTTGGTGTTCCCTTAATTTTTCCCCCTTTCGAAGGGCCGTTTTGAAGCGAAATCTTGCCCGGCACCCCCAAAAACCGAAAAACCCCCGGTTAGCTTTGTATGATTTTTCGAAATTGGTGTTTCGTCAATTTTGTCGCATTTTGGAAGGGCAGTATGAGGCGAAATCTTGCCCGGCAAAATATTTTGAGTATAACGTCGTATTCATCACCCCTCCTAGAATCATTCCAGCATAAAAAAAATCGAGACAAACCCCGTGGTTAGTTTTGTATGGTTCTTCAAAATTGGTGTTTCGTCAATTTTGTCGCATTTTGGAAGAGCGTATGAGGCGAAATCTTGCCCGGCAAAATATTTTGTATATTCGGTCTTAATAATTGCCTCTCCAAGAATCATTCTGGCCTAAAAATTTCTAGGAAAATCTTAAGGTTACGTCTATAGGATTTTTCAAAGTTGGTGTTCCCTTAATTTTTTCCCACTTACGAAGGGCCGTTTTGAGGCGAAATGTTGCCCGGCAAAATATTTTGCGTATTACGTCGTATTTGCCACTTCTCCAAGAATCATTCCAGCTTCAAAACATCTCGAAAAACCCCGCGGTTAGCTTTGTATGATTTTTCAAAATTGTTGTTTCGTCAATTTTGTCGCATTTTGGAAGGGCCGTATGAGGCGAAATCTTGCCCGGCAAAATATTTTGAGTATAACGTCGTATTCATCACCCCTCCTAGAATCATTCCAGCCGAAAAAAATCGCGAAAAACCCCGCGGTTAGCTTTGTATGGTTTTTCAAAATTGGTGTTTCGTCAATTTTGTCGCAGTTTGGAAGGGCCGTATGAGGCGACATCTTGCCCGGCAAAATATTTTGAGTACAACGTATTCATAACCCCTCCTAGAATCATTCCAGCCTGAAAAAAATCGCGAAAAACCCCGCGGTTAGCTTTGTATGGTTTTTAGAAATTGGTGTTTCGTCAATTTTGTCGCATTTTGGAAGGGCCGTATGAGGCGAAATCTTGCCCGGCGACATATTTTGAGTATAACGTCGTATTCATCCCCCTCCTGAATCATTCCAACCGAAAAAAATCGCGAAAGGTCCTACGGTCAACTCTATAGGATTTTTTTAAATTTGCGTTCTTTATATGTTTTCTCATTTTCGAATGAGGCTAATTCTTTCCCAGAGATATATTAAGTGTTTCATCACGGAAAGTCCTGTTATATATTTCAGATTTGACCCATTCAATACTTTGATATATAGAAATAGATTTTTTCAGTGTTCATTTTTGCTCGGCAAAATATTTGATGGTATTGATCTAATTATTCACAGTGCTTTTCAATGACATTTTTGTCGGAATAATTCGCAGAGTTCAATAATATTTTCTTATACTTCCCTATTTCATTAACCTCAGAATAATAAAAAAATATCGTAATGGTATTTTTCCTTCACGACTACCTCAATGATTTTGAATTTTTGCATGATATTTGCAATCACAGTAACATTAGAAATTAAGTAAAATCTGTATGAGACTGTATGCTGATGCGACCCAATATTTGATTCATTACCCATGAAAAGAAAACCCTTGGCCAGTACAATTTTGTCTTCAGCCACGAATTCGTGGCTGAGCCACGTTTTTAATTGTGGTGTCATACCAGTTGTATCGATTGGCCACGAGTTTATCGACGCGGTATATCTCGGTAAATTCGTGGCTAGAAACTCGTGGCTGTTTTCACACTGGTGAATTGTTGTTGATGTTATGAAAATAACGGTTTTCAATTACTCATTGCCTTACTTGAAAACCTGAGGCTTTTTATATGCTAAAAAAGGTATAGGTATTTCAATTAAAATATCAAACTATAATAGTGACTTGAGAATCAATTTTGCATCTGTTTCCCTAAATAGGAATTGAATGCGTTGACATATAATTTTGACAGAACATATGTGTCGATTTATCGCAAAACAATATCGAATAGACAATGGTTTTATCATTATAAAACAGCGAGAAGACGTTTTATCATTATAAAACTGATCTGTTTGGTTCTCTCTTTGAAATTTCGGCCATTTGATTGGCTCAAAAATAAGGAAAATAAATTTACCTACGTTTTCAATGAAGATGATAATCTTTATTTCCTACAGTGTTGAAAGTCACAGGAAAAGTAGAAAATCTTATCAACATTAAAAATCAGAAGTAGTGAAAATTCTTAAAATACAAAAAACAAATTAAATTAAATCATATTTCCAGATAAACAATCATACATTTTGTGTGTACGTGGGTCGATTTTTTTGTTGGGTCGATTTTTTGTGTGTACTCTTTCAATGCATAAAACACTGTCTGCAAACTATGCAGGGCTATTTTCTCCTTTGAAATTTTATTTTTTAATTCAATTTCAGGCCTTTGAGGTCAGCAGAACAGTGGCGTGGTGTGTGTTTGTGTGAGACCATTCAAGAACGTGAAAGATCAAAGCGGCAAATTATATTGTTTCGTCGGTTTTTTTCAGTTTATTCACTGACTTGGGGAAACACTATTATTGTTTTGTTGTTAATTGTAAATAAATGGAGAATAATCAATTCCCTATTACAATAGCCATGAAGCCTAGATTCGTGACGATTTGTATGTAGTATGTAAGTTTACCTGAGTGATTTTTTTTAATGTTTTTTTTTTTTTTTTTTTTTTTTGTTCTGGTTCCCACGAAAAGGGATTTCTTTTAATGTTCAGAGAAGATGGTGGGAACCAAGGGAAAGAGGGTAGGAGTTGGTGTTCTTTTTAAATTTCTGAAGGTTGTATGCCTCGGGGAACACCTCCCTAGGAATGAGTTCCAAAGCCTCGCTGTTGTTGGATGAACGAGTCTTTGAAAGTGATGTTCTGAGGTCTCCAAAGTGACCACGAAGGGGTGTGATGACTGAACTTGACGGGTTAATCTCGAAGAGACTGCCAAAGCAGGAACGATTGTTGATATTTCAGAAGAGCATCGCCCTATGAAAATATCTATAAAATAGAGACAAATCGCCAACTTTTCTACGGTGTTCCAGACAAGTGAGCGAGTTTGTAAGCGAGGCATCACCGACGAGACGAATTGCCCTTTTTGGACAGAATCCAATAGCCTCAGGATATGTTTAGGTGCGCACTCCAAATATGGGAACAGTATTCCAGGACAGGTCGGATCTGTGCCTTATAGATCATAAGCAGCTGACTGGGGTGAAATAGCTCTTGAACGAAATAAAACCAAGTTTTGGGATGCACTTTTGGCAATGGACCTCACGTGATTTTCCCAGGAAAGGTTATTGCTGATAGTAATACCAAGCATCGATATGGATGACTTCAGTGGTATGGTTACTCCTGACAAAGTTATGTTAGGCACAGTGAGATCGGCTTTCTAGAGAAAAGACATGCTTGTGTTTTGTTTGCATTGAATTCTACCAAGTTATTAGATCCCCATTCGAGAATTGTTGCTGAGTCCATATTTATATTATTAACATTTCTTCCTCGCTCATTTCTGGTTTCACGGGCTGATATAGGGGCCCTGGAAGAGAAAGCGGTATGGAGGGTACTATCATCGGCAAAGCTGTGTACTGGACATGAAGTTGCTTTCAACAGGTCGTTGATGTGAAGTAGAAATAGTGTTGGTGCGAGAATAGATCCTGCGAACACCAGCATTTATGAGTAGAGTGTCAGATGAAACTCCATCGACTACTACATGGAGAGACCTGTTTGAGAGAAAACTAGCAAGCAGAGAACACAGCTGAGGGCAAGCCATAAGACGGAAGCTTGGAGAGTCCCTGGTGCAAACTCGATCGAACGCCTTGGAGATATCTAATGCCACAGCTAAAGTTTCTCCATACTTTTCAATAGATAGCTGCCATATAGTGAGACGTAAGCAAGCAGGTCACCAGTTGATCTCTGATGGCGGAAGCCATATTGCCTATCGTTGACAATTCCTGAGTCTTCCAGATATTTCTGGCTTCGATGTTGATGGCTTTTTCCATGACCTTTGAAATAATAGATAGCAGTGCGATAGGTCTGTAGTTGCTAGGTAGGGCCTTTTGCCTTTTTAGGGACTGGCTGTACTCTTGCAATTTTCCAATTGACGGAAATACCCCAAATTGTAAGAGTGGTTGAACAACTTGCAAAGAACAGGTGTTAGTTAGGGGGCACATTTCTTGAGAACAATCGGCGGGATTCCGTCAGATCCACAGGCTTTGTTGGTGTTGAGACCCAGCAAAATCTTTCTGATAGTCACGCTGGCGAAAGGTGATCTCGGCATGTGACTGTCAATAGGTGTAATGTTCGGGGGTTGTTTTCCGATGAATCCAGAGTGGAATTTCCAGCAAATAGGTGCGCAAAGATATTGGCTTTTCCTGGGCAGTCGTTGCTAGTGTTTCATCTTCTTTGGTTAGAGGAGGAAATGAGCTGGAAGTGAAGTTTCTTCCCACAGCTTTGGCGAAAGACCAAAATGAACGGGATCCGTTAGGACATTCAACAAGTTTTGATCTTATTTTGGCATTGTGGGCGTCTTTGAGCATTCTATTGTCTCTTTGCATATGCCTCTAGCCTCGACATATGCTGCTCTGGTCTCAGGGCCCGGATTTTTTAGCCATCGATGGTATGCTGCCTGTTTAAGCCACAGCTCTAGAGCAGTTTCTGTTAAACCAGGTCTTATCGGATGATGTTCTTCTTCGGTATTCGTATGTAAGTTTGCATCCCCAACATGATGATTTCAGAAATTGTTTCAGCACATCGTGTTGGATCTACTGAAGAGAACAAACTCTCTTCCATGGAAACGCTGAGAAAAACATACGAAGACCTTCCCAGTCGGCCAATTGTAATGCCACATGAGACGGGTGGTATTGTGCAGCTCGATGGTAAAATGGAAAGAGCATGTTGTGGAGATGAGGGTGTGATCAGAGTTTCCAAGTGGGGCACAAACTTCTATTCTATACGGTCAGGATTGGTGGTGAGGAAAAGATCTAGTGTATTGGCAGACTGGTTGTTGACATCAGGGATGCGGGTTGGTAGCTTGACCAGTTGTTCTAGACCATGAGTGATGGCGAAGGCCTCGGCTTGACGACCTGCATCATCTGTTTTGTTAGAGAATTTGAGCCAGGCAGCGTTATGTACATTAAAGTCTCCCATGATTATGGTTTCAGCTGTTGGATGGTTCTCCTGAATGTAGTCCAGTTTGAGTGATAAGAACTCAAAGAGGTCGTTATATGAAGGATCATTAGGTGATAGGTAAAGGCAGCAGAGGAACTTAGTCAGTTTGGTATCAGATAGCTTGAACCACATCACATCAAAGTCTTTCGGTTCCAAACTCTCTTCAGCTGGCATGAAAGGTTAGCCTTAGCGTAGGCAGACTCCACCTTGAACCTGAATCGAGAATGGAGTTCGTAACCAGGACAAAGCATATGGACCTTGTTGGTGGGCGAGTTACTTGTGTTTCTGTTAGAGCCAGAATATCCGGTTTTCGTCTGTAGGTGATGGTGGACGTCATTGATGTTCTTGTTGAGCCCGCGGATGTTGCAAAATTAATTTTTAATTTTGAGTCCCTCGAGTACCTCTTGCCCGGAAACGAATGGAGAGGTATTTTGCTTCCGAGTGTTTTACTCTAGGAGACTTCATCATTATTACTATTTGGATGTACCTGAAAATAAAGGAGGAATTGGGGAAAAGGAAAGAGGGAGACCGGAAAGTATCGACCGAACACTGAAACATGGAATGATCCATTTCACAGCACACAAAGTCGATATGGTGGTATTTCACCGGGCGATGAGACCATCTTCCACCTACGGTTATCCTTTTAGTCGCCTCTTACGACAGGCAGGATTTACCATGGGGCTATTCTAAAGCCGACCCCATACAGCTAATTTCAATTTTTGAGTCACTTCTAACTCTGTAACTGAAACCTGATTATTCTATAAATTATAATATTGTTGAAACCCAGAATATGTTACGAGAAAGTCGGTCAAATCAATTTACAAGCCCGAATATGGCAAATAAATTGAATCAACCATGAAAATATTCCGCCGTCTTGCGTCACTATTGATTTATCTTCGCGCGGTAATCCCAATTAGTCTATGGGCAACTGTGATATTTAGTTTTCACGAGAACATTGTTTCGACGGTGAGGTTTCGTTCTAAGAAGATTCAGCTACAATAATTTCCAAAATCGTGGAAAACATAGGATTATACCATCCACAAAAAAATTGTCCCTACTCGCCAGAAAACTAACTATAGGCCAATAACAATACCGTCCAGTTTCTCAAATGTTTTCTAATATGCTTTTTTTAATATATTTTTGTCATTTTGCGATACTGACAATATCTTTAATTCCTAAACATAAAACAACAAAATACATCTATTCATGCATATTATGGGTTTATATGTGTGTCTGTATATATGTATATTTCTTATTACCAGCCTCCAATATGTGTTACTATATGATTTAAGACTGTACTGGCTTCATGTACTTACCCTTCCATCATTGATTAACATATATTTCATATTTTTCTCAAACATTTACTTTACCTTGTACGTCAAGTGGCATGAGTAGTCCACAAATGGTATATCATCTGATAATTGATATGCACACTTCATTTACCAATTCATGTTTATTTGCCATGACAGCTTATTCTTCTATATTTATTAATAGTGGTTTACAATTTTTTTAATTAAAATTATTTAAATATTTCAAATCATTGTAATCCATCTTCATGAATCATAGCCAAACATAACATAGTCACGCACAAGGAGGTATAAAGCTGGATTTATAGTTAGACGGACTGTAATGAGCGACTGTATACATAACAAACTTACTGTAAAATTTTTATTAAATTTATAAATCGCGGAACGGGTTTGTCGCGACCAGTGTGAAAACAGAAGCGGTCGTCGCGCCAAAAACGAAATATTAGTATATGCCCAGGGTGTCATGTTATTCCTTCAAAATCTTGATGAAATAGCAATTGGAATTTTCTACAGTATTTTGATGGTGATGATGAATGAAAGTTTACACACAAATATGATAAAAATATGATAATGGTGCTTCTAATAAATCATAAGATCATATTTATTTATCAGTGGCTGTGACAATAACATACAAGATGGAATAAAAAGGGCGTATCTAGAAATTTCTTTTTAACAGTATATTCAGAACGAGCTGAGAAAGCATACCTACCCTATTTACGGATTTTGTATCTCAACACTAACCTTGGAAACTACCCCACTATTCAAAAACATCTCCAGAACACAGTTAATTCATCGTTTCTGGAATTTTGTTTCCCTCTAGGTTCAAAACGAGCTGAGAAAGCATGCCCACACCTTTCATATTTTGTATCTCAATAATTTTGTATCTCAACACTACCTTGGAAACTACCCCACTATTCAAAAACATTTCCAGAACAGAGTTAATTTATCGTTTCTGGAAATTTGGGTCGCTCGGCGTTTTTTTGTAAAATCCTGTTTTTCGGAGATACTCATTTAGATATTCTTGAAATATTTGGATTATGTTATAACGCCATCTCAAAACATATTTTATAACCTAACCTAACTTACCGTTTTTCCAGACGTCGTAATTGAATTTGGTGGATTCACCGTTCCAACCTAACCTACCATAAAACATTTATTTTTTTTGTAAAATCGCGTTTATTTCAGGGAAGACACCTTTCTATATAGATGAATTTAACAAGCACACCTTATCTAAATAAAAATCGTCCAAATCGTTAAAGCTGTTTCCGAGATTAGCCGAATATATATATATATATATATATATATATATATATATTTATATATATATATATATTTATATATATTTATATATATATATATTTATATATATATATTTATATATATATATATATATATATATTTATATATATATATTTATATATATATATATACAGTGCTTCTCGAAAGTCCCCCCCCCTCTTATTTTTGGAACGATTATACATAAAAAAGTGAAATTTGGAGACTGAATATTAAAAGTTGTAAACTTCCCTACTAGTGATGATAGATGACGAAATCGTCAAGAATGACGTCACAAGGCCATTAGTGACCAATAATTTTAAATGGAACCCTATGGCCCAAACACACTTTTTTTAAAAGGTATCGAAAAAACCTTTCAATAATACTAATTTTGTTTGTGTTT
>JAFIRS010009039.1:0-12677 GCA_018342105.1 Gonioctena quinquepunctata | reverse complement strand
GACAGATTTGACATTGAGGTAAAACAACCTTACTTTTCCGATTTGTTTATGTTGGAGAATTGAACATTTTTACCTATTTCAAAAAGAATTCAGTAGTTGGATTACATGTGTTATTGTTTAATTCGTAGATGATCATGCCTTCATATTGTTATGTTGTGAAATGCAATAAAAATGCATCAAAAGACGACCGAATACGATTTTTCAGGTAAATTGTACATGTTTGTATTTTTGACCCTGTTATCAGAATTCCATCTGCTGTTGTAAGAAATAGAAAACATTATGAAATCTCCCAGAGAAAGCAAGCAGCCTAGGTACATGCCATCAAACGAAAAGACTGGTCTGATAAGTTAACGAAATATGGTAGTTTGTTCCAGACATTTTCACTCTGGTAAAGGAAATATATTGTACCAATTTATTCAATAAGCTGGGTGCCTAATGAAGTCCAAAGAAGGAATTTATTTGATGAATTATATTTTCACATTCCAACTTGAAATTCATTGTAGAAGATATTGTCATTTTTATCAAGTTCCTTCAAAAACCGAACACCCACAAAAATATCACAAAACATGAGACAAACACGAAAGTTATGGGTTTTCAATTTTTAGGTTATATTGTCACTTGGCTTTGGCTCCTCTACAAAACAACTAAATCTATGCAAAAATGACAGAAACGTACATATTTTACTATGTTGCCAGCTTTTGACTGTCCTCAAACTAAGTTTCAATAAACTTGGTTTAGCTTTCGTCTGTTTGTGTCGGTGAAACTGGGTCGAGGTGTATCAAGATTAAAATCTGAGTTCGGTGAGAACGGAGTTTAGTAAAACGCCGTTTATCTGTCTTGTGGTGAAATCGGGCCTTAGTAGTCAGACATGCAGGAGCGAACCGTCATTAAAGTTTTTCAGAAATTTCAATAACAATTTTTTTTCTATATGTTGCCAACTTTATGACGGACACTGTATATACCGTGTCCGAACACACAGCCACACACACACACACACACACACTCACACACACACACAACATATATATATATATATATATATATATATATATATATATATACATATATTTTCTTCAAATTGTTGGAATGAAGGTCTGATTCAGTCAATTCATATAATTTTCCTTAACGACGTTTCGACATGGTATTTGTCATCATCAAGTTAAAACAAAATTATTTTATTCGTTTTAACCTGATGATGACAAATACCATGTCGAAACGTCGTTAAGAAAAATTATGTGAATTGACTGAATCAGACCTTTATTCCGAGAATTTGAAGAAAATATATATGTGGTCAAGAAACTAAAGAAACTATATATGTATATATATATATATATATATATATATATTTTATATATATATATATATATATATATATATATATAAATATATATTGTTATATAATGATGAATTGAAAAAATAATATTAATTTAATTTTGCCCTGTTTTGGGAATAAATTGATATATAAATTGATATGATATGAGATAGATAAATGTTTTTTCACCCTGTATAATATTTTGTATGATGTAATAATAATATAATAATAATTGCTAGCTAACGTCACTGTTCTCTCGTCACGTTGCTGCCAATTGTTATCACTTTCCTTACCACAGCTAAACTCAGTTGGTACGCCTCTTGTCTCAGATAGCCTGTTCAGGCAATTGAGCCACTAGCCACTGCTTGATGTCAATTTCTATTCAGTGTTTATAAATACGATGGCTGATAATTGTGGAAAATAAGCAGCAAAGTATCAGAAAGCAATTATTTCCTTTATTCAGGAAAACTTAAATTTACCTGGCCTACGATCGATAACTTATTCTGATGTCAATCTACAAATTTTCATGGATAATCATGAGAAACAGGTCATGGATAAATAGACACAACCTCACTTTTACCTTGAAAGTGAAATTTTCTTTAATAATTCAAATTCAAATGAAATAAAGTTCTTCTGATGGGATATGAGTTATTAGTGAAATTGTGCACTAGGAAAGTTTATACCTGTCGCCGGAACGGTCGCTGTTCAATATACACCCAGATTTGGATTCTCTTTCACTCCATTGCTCTCAGGAACTCCAATACCAAAACGAAGGAACCATACAAATTCAGAAATCAGCTTTGAATACTTGTATATGGTGTACAAATAAGGTAATGTTGGTTTTCTGCTCATTATGTTGAAATTAATGAATTTTTCTTTCTCTCCCAACAAAACTGGCACCGTTTTCAAATTATTTTCGATCTCTTCGTGGCTTTGTTTTTCGTTACTTGGATACCATTTCTCCTCATTCCTTTCGATTAAATTTTTGAATTCGCGCACTATATTGTCACATTCTCACTGTTTGGGGTTATTTGTCAAAACTTATGAATACAACTTTTTTACTTTCTTATAAACTATATACAATTTCAGTGATAATTGTCTCTGACACTTTCTCGTTCTTATTTTCTCACAATTTCAAATCTTCCATTTGACCATACTGTTCCCCGATTGGCTATTGTCATCAAGGAGTTTGTTGTTCTCCCATTGGCTATTTTGAGTTACTTACAATTTCATATACTGCATGTTCCAAGCTTATAATTTTGTTTATCACATTTTATTCAGGATAATCTAGACCTATCTTGTTGTCTTTTGAATAATTATGGGTTGTTATCATTATGACAGTGTATGAAATTGATTGTATTATAGTATTTGAATATTTTTATCTATTCATATTATACAGAGGCTTAATAGAGGAAATAGAATTTCAAAATATGTAAAAACAATCTCTTGAAACTAATAGCTATTCAGTATTTATTCTTTTTGTGGGTTTTTCTTTTTAAAATATATAAGTGGTTTTTCATAACATGAAGGGATATAGGAATAAGGGAATAACGGGAAAAAAAAATTAGTTAGGTTTGCAAAAGGCTAAATGGTAGTTTTATGCTATTCTTCAACTCAGGAATATTTTGAAAAAGCACTATTGAATGTATATTCTACAATGATACATTATTTACTAATCTTTAATTTAATGTTGACAAAGTTGAATACATCATATCCACTGACGAATTTCATTCAGGAGATTAATTTCTCGAAGTTTGTATATATATATATATATATATATATAGGGTGTAATATAACCTCTTGCACACCCGTTAATGAAGAGTGTATAATGCCATTTTATAACGAATTACAGTGGGTAAAAATCAGAAAAAAAAATGAAAACATGTTTTGTTCTTTGTAAAATTGGAAAAAAAATGGGTATCGCCGCCCGCCTGATTTCAGGTGACCTGCTCAGAGGAAAACTTCGGCAATCACTGAATGCAATAAACATTTTACTCGACATTTGAATAATGTAGAATGTTGAACTGATTGTTTGGTAAATGTACACAAAGAATACATTTTTATTCTAGACTGCCTGAGATGTATATTCAATTTCAAAGTGGCGATAACAATACTCACCTCGTTATATCCAAACTGGTAGATGAAGTCAAAACTAGTAGATGGAATCAACACAGCTTTGAGGCACTTATCGTATCACAATTATCAAAAAAACAGTTCTGAGAACCCAAAAGACACTGTAGTATAATTGTCAGCTAGCATTATGTCCCAGTGATTCCGAATAATATACATAAACACTGCTGATAGGAACAGGTAGTGTTTCCAAGATCCCAGCACTTCATAGCAATAAAAGTTGATTTGAGTCTGTATCGCTCGGGCCTGTTGTGCATTACAAAGATGTCTACGAACAGATCCGACTACTGTTTTCTGATTGACTGGTGAAAGAATCAGGAAACAGTACGCAATGATCAGGAGAATTAATTATCTCTCTCTTCTTCTTCTCTTCCTTCATTCCCTGTCTCCATTACGATGACGTATACCAGTACTCCCCCTTTTACGTAACCTCTGTTACGTAAGCGGGGCTTCGTAATAGGGCACCCTGGATGTCCCAATCGAAGTGATCCCACGAATGCCCAAATAATTTTCCAATATCTAATATGCAATGCACGTGAAACGGCAACTATACTGTTACAAAGACTTCTGATTTAACAATTAAAAACCCTTTCTTCCGACAAATCTGTTGTTATCCGGCCTGGGTACCGGCGTAGAGAAGAAGGAGCCTGATATTTTGACATACATTAATTGAACTACACTTGAATAACTTCATTTTTGCGAGGCACGTTGAAAATAGCGGGACATTCACATCAACATTTACTTGTCTTCCTACCACGAGGACGCCGCCAGTCCTCAGCCACGTCAGAAGTCGAATCTGAACATTCTTGTCTTTTGCTGGTTTGAACACCGGACTGTTCCGTGCGATTTTTGAAGAGTAGAAGACAAGATAAATCACTCGTTACATTCATGAATGCAGTAGTAAATTTCAAACCCGGTTGGATTCTGGACTCGCCAATCACGGGTCAGGAAAATACTGTGCATATCTGAAATGAGTAAACGCTTTGGGCATTTTTGTACTGGAGATATTGATATAATATGAATTATATTTTTACATAATGGATTTTTTCTAATTATATCGCGATATTATGGCTCAAAATTGACTCGAAGGTATCTGCAATTCGTTTTGTCAGAATTGCATGTTTCATTATTGGTTAGCTTTGGCTTCAAAATGCAGTCGAAGGGTTTTACATATCTGTTTGAGAACGTCCCACGGCATCTGCGATGACTCGTTCTGTGAATGGGGACTCACTGATACCCCGACTTGTGACTGCGGAGAACCTCGGCAGACTGTTCACCACATTGCAACTGAGTGCCCCCTCACAGCATATGGAGGAGAGCGACTCCTTTGAGGCCACTGATTCTGTGCTGGACTGGATTAATGTCCTTGATTTTAAAATTTTATTTTTAATTGTGCTGCACATAGAATTTTATTGAGGTGTCTGTACTATTGTATCCTCTGTCATATTATGTGAATTTGTATTTGTGACATTTCTCTCAAGAACTAAATCCATGTAAGCCATACGCTAAATAAATAAAATAACATATCTGCTACAGGTTTAAATTTTGTGATTTCCTTATATTATTGAATCCTTAATAAAAAACATGGAATTATCAATTGCCAATCCATATAAAATGATAGAGGATCCATTATATCATCGGCGATAAATTAGATTACTATATGCAACTAATACAAAGATTAAAACTGATTGGATTCTCAGTATTGAAAAAGTTATTTTATTATTTTAAATGGATTGGCAATGAATACTTCCATGTTCCTCATTTCAGATTCAATAATATGAGCAAATAACAAAACATAAACCTGTAGCAGATATGTAAAACTCTTCGACTACATTTCAAAGCCAAAGGCAACCTCTAATGAATCATGCAATTCTGGCAAAAAGAATTGTAGATCTATTTGAGTCAATTTGGAGCTTAAATATCGCGATATAATTTGAAAAATTGGCCAGTATATAAGTACAAATTATATTATGGTAATATATGTAGTACGAAAAGAGTTTACTCATTTTAGATATGCACAGTATTTTCCTGACTCGTGATTGGCGACTCCAGAATCCAACCGGAACTGAAATTTATTACTTCATTCATTCATGAATGCGACGAGTGATTCACCTTGTCTTCTACTCTTCAAAATACGCATAACAGTTTGGTGTTCAAACCAGCAAAAGAGAAGAATGTTCAAATTAATTCTCCTGATCATCGCTTACTGTTTTCTGATTGATTGCTAAGTAAGATATTAATTTACCAGCCAATCAGAGAACAGTTGTCGGATCTGTTCGTAAACAGCAACAACAGGCCCGTGTGGGAATTTCGGAAACATCACCTGTTCCGGTTAACAGTGTTTACGTATTATTCTGCATCACTGGGTCACAATGATGGCTGATAATATGTTGGAAAACAATCACAATACCATGTCTTTTGTGTTCTTACACCTGATTTTTTTATCATTGTGATACGATAAGTGCCTCAAAGCTGTCATGATTTCATCTACTAGTTCTGGCATCATCTAACAGTTTGGATATAACGAGGTTAGTATTGTTTCCTTCACTCTGAAATTGAATATCTATCTCAGGCAGCCTACAATGAAAATGTACCCATTGTGTACATTTACCTCATACATTCCACATTATTCAAATGTCGAGTGGAATGTTTATTGCAACTGATAGCGTCGGGGGATATATTTGTGTGGAATTTCGGGATAAAGTGAGTTTTTTGGTGAGTTAAAATGGGTGGTTTGAATATGGGATCTCGATGGCATCGGTAGATCGAAAGAGATTTTACACTAGTGTCTATGAAAAATGGGAAAGAAAATTGGATATCGAAGACAACAATTATTCTACAGGGTAAGTGCAGAGCTTTTGAGAAAAAATAGTTTGACGCTTGCTTTCATTTTATCATTGGGGTGAACCACATGTACAGAAATTATTCGTATTGATGCAAATGCATAAAAAGTTTCATTAAATTCGGGAATTATTGGTAATGAAAAAATATAAGGTTATGAGGGAAGTGCGGATTTCACTTGTTTTGATAATGAGAAAGTTAATTATGAAAATAAAAGTATGAGCTTTCTATATTGAAACGAAATTGATGTTGATTTGTACTTTGAAATTAATGCTTTTAATTTTTGTTATAAAGTTAGATTTGATTTCTTTTATCCTATTTTATTGAGACTATTTTATCGATGAATTTTTAACGGTGTTTTTATATGTTTTTTTTTATTCAATAGAAGTATTGAAGGTATTTTGTCTATTATTTGAAACTATAGTTGAGAAAAAGAAAAAATGAGTACAATATTAGGATCATATTAATTGAGAAGTGAAGTTTATTTAATTTGTTTTGAAAAACATATCTCAGATCTAGAGAAATTTGAATTGAAGAAAAAGTACTATTTTATGTAATGAAAAGAAAAGTTATTCAAAAAAGACCTCGCATATTGAGCCGAAGACCGATCCAGAGTCCTGAAGGACAGGCGACGAAATTATTCAGTGCCCCACTAGAAGTTTCAAGATCTGGTAAATTAAATTCAATCATTTTCAATTTTTAATTTTTTGGCCATTCCGCTGGCGACAGTTTTCCGTATAATATAAATTATATTGAAAGTATTATTTTATCATTATTAGAAATAAGAAACCTGACTATATTGGACGAGAGGAGTGGAGATTATATAAGTAAGTATAGAGATTTTATATATGTTTATTATATGTTCGGAGAAAAAGTAATCTAAATTGTTTATTTTAATTAAACAGAGAACGGTCAGAAGACGTGTTACTCGTTACAAAACCAAACTGACTACTCGATGCCTTCCTTTAAACTCTCGGGCTGCTTTCCTGTATGAATGGTTGTCACCAACTGAACGAACTATTTCCGGGCGAGAGGTACTCGAGGGGACTCAACATTAAAGATTAATTTTTGCAACATCCGCGGACTCAACAAGAACATCAATGACGTCCACCATCACCTACAGACGAAAAAACCGGATATTCTGGCTCTAACAGAAACACAAGTAAACTCGTCCACCAACAAGGTCCATATGCTTTGTCCTGGTCACGAACTCCATTCTCGATTCAGGTTCAAAGGTGGAGTCTGCCTTTACGCTAAGGCTAACCTTTCATGCCAGCGTGAAGAGAGTTTGGAACCGAAAGACTTTGATGTGATGTGGTTCAAGCTATCTGATACCAAACTGACTAAGTTCCTCTGCTGCCTTTACCTATCACCTAATGAACCTTCATATAACGACCTTTTTGAGTTTTTATCACTCAAACTGGACTACATTCAGGAGAACCATCCAACAGCTGAAACCATAATCATGGGAGACTTTAATGTACATAACGCTGCCTGGCTCAAATTCTCTAACAAAACAGATGATGCGGGTCGTTAAGCCGAGGCCTTCGCCATCACTCATGGTCTAGAACAACTGGTCGAGCTACCAACCCGCATCCCTGATGTCAACAACCAGTCTGCCAATACACTAGATCTTTTCCTCATCACCAATCCTGACCCGTATAGAATAGAAGTTTGTGCCCCACTTGGAAACTCTGATCACACCCTCATCTCCACAACATGCTCTTTCCATTTACCATCGAGCTGCACAATACCACCCCGTCTCATGTGGCATTACAATTCGGCCGACTGGGAAGGTCTTCGTATGTTTTTCTCAGCGTTTCCATGGAATCGAGTTTGTTTCTCTTCAGTAGATCCAACACGATGTGCTGAGACAATTTCTGAAATCATCATGTTGGGGTTGCAAACTTACATATCGAATACCGAAAGAAGAACATCATCCGATGAGACCTGGTTTAACAGAAACTGCTCTAGAGCTGTGGCTTCCAAACAGGCAGCATACCATCGATGGCTACAAAATCCGGGCCCTGAGACCAGAGCAGCATATGTCGAGGCTAGAGGCATATGCAAAGAGACAATAGAATGCTCAAAAGATGTCCACAATGCCAAAATAAGATCAAAACTTGCTGAATGTCCTAACGGATCCCGTTCATTTTGGTCTTTCGCCAAAGCTGTGGGAAGAAACTTCACTTCCAGCTCATTTCCTCCTCTAACCAAAGAAGATGGAACACTAGCAACGACTTCCCAGGAAAAAGCCAATATCTTTGCGCACCTATTTGCTGGAAATTCCACTCTGGATTCATCGGGAAAACAACCCCCGAACATTACACCTATTGACAGTCACATGCCCGAGATCACCTTTCGCCAACGTACTATCAGAAAGATTTTGCTGGGTCTCAACACCAACAAAGCCTGTGGATCTGACGGAATCCCGCCGATTGTTCTCAAGAAATGTGCCCCCGAACTAACACCTGTTCTTTGCAAGTTGTTCAACCACTCCTACAATTTGGGGGTATTTCCGTCCAATTGGAAAATTGCAAGAGTACAGCCAGTCCCTAAAAAAGGCAAAAAGGCCCTACCTAGCCACTACAGACCTATCGCACTGCTATCTATTATTTCAAAGGTCATGGAAATGGCCATCAACATCGAGCTCATGAAATATCTGGAAGACTCAGGAATTGTCAACGATAGGCAATATGGCTTCCGCCATCAGAGATCAACTGGTGACCTGCTCGCTTACGTCTCACATATATGGCAGCTATCTATTGAAAAGTATGGAGAAACTTTAGCTGTGGCTTTAGATATCTCCAAGGCGTTCGATCGAGTTTGGCACCAGGGACTCCTCGCCAAGCTTCCGTCTTATGGCTTGCATCCTCAGCTGTGTTCTCTGCTTGCTAGTTTTCTCTCAAACAGGTCTCTCCATGTAGTGGTCGATGGAGTTTCATCTGACACCCTACTCATAAATGCTGGTGTTCCGCAAGGATCTATTCTCGCACCAACACTATTTCTACTTCACATCAACGACCTGTTGAAAGCAACTTCATGTCCAGTACACAGCTTTGCCGATGATAGTACCCTCCATACCGCTTTCTCTTCCAGGGCCCCTATATCAGCCCGTGAAACCAGAAATGAACGAGGAAGAAATGTTTATAATATAAATATGGACTTAGCAACAATTCTCGAGTGGGGATCTAATAACTTGGTAGAATTCAATGCAAACAAAACACAAGCATGTCTTTTCTCTAGAAAAGCCGATCTCACTGTGCCTAACATAACTTTGTCAGGAGTAACCATACCACTGAAGTCATCCATATTGATGATTGGTATTACTATCAGCAATAACCTTTCCTGGGAAAATCACGTGAGGTCCATTTCCAAAAGTGCATCCCAAAAACTTGGTTTTTTGTTTCGTGCCAAGAGCTATTTCACCCCCACTCAGCTGCTTATGATCTATAAGGCACAGATCCGACCTGTCCTGGAATACTGTTCCCATATTATCAATCAATATCAGGAATTATCAATGATAGGCAATATGGCTTCCGCCATCAGAGATCAACTGGTGACCTGCTCGCATACGTCTCACATATATGGCAGCTATCTATTGAAAAGTATGGAGAAACTTTAGCTGTGGCATTAGATATCTCCAAGGCGTTTGATCGAGTTTGGCACCAGGGACTCCTCGCCAAGCTTCCATCTTATGGCTTGCCCCCTCAGCTGTGTTCTCTGCTTGCTAGTTTTCTCTCAAACAGGTCTCTCCATGTAGTGGTCGATGGAGTTTCATCTGACACTCTACTCATAAATGCTGGTGTTCCGCAAGGATCCATTCTAGCACCAACACTATTTTTACTCCACATCAACGACCTATTGAAAGCAACTTCATGTCCCGTACACAGCTTTGCCGATGATAGTACCCTCCATACCGCTTTCTCTTCCAGGGCCCCTATATCAGCCCGTGAAACCAGAAATGAACGAGGAAGAAATGTTAACAATGTAAATATGGACTTAGCAACAATTCTCGAATGGGGATCCAATAACTTGGTAGAATTCAATGCAAACAAAACACAAGCATGTCTTTTCTCTAGAAAAGCCGATCTCACTGTGCCTAACATAACTTTGTCAGGAGTAACCATACCACTGAAGTCATCCATATCGATGCTTGGTATTACTATCAGCAATAACCTTTCCTGGGAAAATCACGTGAGGTCCATTGCCAAAAGTGCATCCCAAAAACTTGGTTTTTTGTTTCGTGCCAAGAGCTATTTCACCTCCAGTCAGCTGCTTATGATCTATAAGGCACAGATCCGACCTGTCCTGGAATACTGTTCCCATATTTGGAGTGCGGCACCTAAACATATCCTGAAGCTATTGGATTCTGTCCAAAAAAGGGCAACACCGTAGAAAAGTTGGCGATTTGTCTCTATTTTATAGATATTTTCATGGGCGATGCTCTTCTGAAATATCAACAATCGTTCCTCCTTTGGCAGTCTCTTCGAGATTAACCCGTCAAGTTCAGTCTTCACACCCCTTCGTGGTCACTTTGGAGACCTGCAGAACATCACTTTCCAAAGACTCATTCTTCCAACGAACTGCGAGGCTTTGGAACTCATTGCCTAGGGGGGTGTTCCCCGAGGCATACAACCTCCCAGAAATTTAAGAAGAACACCAACTCCTACCTTCTTTCCCTTGGTTCCCACGATGTTCTCTGAACATTACAGGATATCCCTTTTCGTGGGAACCAGAACATATAAAAAAAAAAAAAAAAATATTTGGAGCGCGGCACCCAAACATATCCTGAGGCTATTGGATTCTGTCCAAAAAAGGGCAATTTGTTTCGTCGGTGATGCCTCGCTTACAAACTCGCTCACTTGTCTGGAACACCGTAGAAAAGTTGGCGATTTGTCTCTATTTTATAGATATTTTCATGGGCGATGCTCTTCTGAAATATCAACAATCGTTCCTGCTTTGGCAGTCTCTTCGAGACTCACCCGTCAAGTTCAGTCATCACACCCCTTCGTGGTCACTTTGGAGACCTGCAGAACATCACTTTCCAAAGACTCGTTCATCCAACGAACAGCGAGGCTTTGGAACTCATTGCCTAGGGAGGTGTTCCCCGAGGCATACAACCTCCAGAAATTTAAGAAGAACACCAACTCCTACCTTCTTTCCCTTGGTTCCCACGATGTTCTCTGAACATTACAGGATATCCCTTTTCGTGGGAACCCGAACATATAAAAAAAAAATTGCGTTGATTTGGGGGAATATGTCGATTTATATATGAAAACAGACGTACTTCTCCTAGCCGACGTTTTCGAACAATTCCGCAATAGTAGCCATAGTACATACGGGTTGGATCCCGCTAATACATATACACTGCCTGGTTATCTCTATCAACTATGAGTTTTGTGCCGAAACCTGGACTCGAACCAGGGTCCTCTAGATTATGAGTCTAACGCTCTACCAACTGAGCTATTTCGGCTTACAATCATATGCATACTACAAAGTATATAACGACAACCATTCATATGGATTGCGACAAATGTTGACTGATTATTAGCCTGGAAAGTTATAGGTGAGGTAACATAATATAACTATTTCGAGAAGAAAGTATCTGAAATCTGGGAAATTCTTTCCATAATCCTACATGAAACTCCCATAAGAGCCTGTATGTTAGACAGAGATGGTGATAAGATTCTTCCTTAGATCTAGGGAAAATTATCAAAAAGGGTCAAAGGTCAACCCGCCTTACCATCATGGCTGGAGCTGAGCAACAACAAGAAGTGCCAGAACAGCCCAAGGTAATTTGACCAAAAAATAATAAATCAGGTCCTTGCGGACCATCAATTTTTACAGACTCAAGTGAATATAACCGTAATTGGCTATTAGCTTGGACTAGGAAGTTGACGTCTGACCAATGCACTTGAATCCTACGTCAATGAACGTCAAACAGGGTAAATACAAAAATATATATCAAATTTTCGAACTGATGACATTTCTTTGGGAGAATTTCGTAAGATAGGCGAACGATGGACGATCCTCGAACATTGAACGATTCTGATATTATTTACCACTGACCCCCTCCAATATTCTCCTTCAATACTCTAAAAATTCAATTTGTCCGTATCGACCTGTCTCGCGGCTACCAACATCATTATCATAAAGATGCCATTTCTATGGAAGAATTTCGTGAGAGAGGCGACGTTGGGCGATCCTCAAACATTGAACATTCCGATATTATTTACGGCTGACCCTCGTACACCAACATGAAGACTGACGTCACAGCGATGACATCACTAGTTATATAGATTTCAGCTGAGGTTCGATGGGGTGGCGGTCTATACTCATATTTGAGATTGAGAATGGTTGAAGGGGTGTTTAGGGGTGTTTATGGGTGTTG
>JAFIRS010009038.1:0-12684 GCA_018342105.1 Gonioctena quinquepunctata | reverse complement strand
ACTTTGGCCCACCCACCATTTGGCATGCCGGAAGAATGGATATTTCTGCAGTTTTGGCGCGATCGCGAGTTTTTGTTTGCACAAAGTTTGGAATTTTGTGTCATCCGCGAAAATCGACTAAATTGATAATATTCTATTGCCCGGCTTTCCCGACATTTTATAGGGTTGCAAATTTATACGTAGACCTATTTGCCATACCAGAACTTTAAAAAAAAAAAAACAAAGTTTGGAATTTTGTGGCATTTGCGAAAATTGCTTCTAACAATAATGTTCATTTTCGCCATCTTCTGGGATACTGAAAAAAGTGTAAACTCAATTGGCGACTTGAAATTATGCCACCAAAGTTTGCAAATCACGAAAACATTGTTTGTAATTTCGTGACCCCTTAAACTTTGCCCCTGATACTGTGTTTAGCGTTATCCATGATTTTTGGATGTTCCGTATACATGACAAGTTTGCAAATTTAAAGCATTTTAGGGGTGACGAAACCATGATTTTACCACAAATTTGCACAATGTTCGCAATTTTGTAAGCAGAATTAGGCTAATTACAACGTAATCAAGGATTATTCGTATTTCCAGTTGAAAATTGAGTGTGCAAATTTTACAAGGGACGTAGAAAAAAAGTTAGGGAATATATTGCAATTTGCACAATGTTTGCAATTTTGTCTATGGAGATATTGCTAGTTAACGTTTTATGCGAATTTGAGTAATTTCCGGTCACCGGATGAATGTGCAAATTTTTATATTCAGTACTCATTGGATGCCCCAACATACGGCAGTGCTAAAGAAATGTTTGTAATTATTGTGAATTGACGGTCTATTTTGACTGGCCTAATATCCTGGAAACTATGGTGATGCTTCACCTGCTGATAGGTATTTGTAAGACCTCTCGATATCTATCGCCCCACATATCGCAGAAAATGTCACCTTGAGCAAAATTGTGGTCGTCCGCATAATATATTAAAAAAAAAGAGATTCATCCTGATTATGTGTATCCGCAATTAAATTTCAATGGCTCAACTGTGCCCTATTTCAACGAACCCCGATCTCCCCTATAACTTTTAATTAAATCTGTCACATAATTCCAATTTCTGTAAACGTAAGAACCGTACTGAGATAGTATACGTGCGATCGATGGCGAATAAGTACATAACAGTTCTTCGTTCGAGGTCGTTATGCCGTTCGGCAGATGATTTTTTGGTTGTTTATGCACAAAACGGAACCAGATTTCCAGAACACCAGCAATCAACCGTTAAATAACTAGGAGTGGCTACGGCGCTCACGAAACGGTCTCCTAAGCGAAGGAGAAATAATTTCCGAAATGATTAACAGTCTTGTTTTCAGGATTTATTACCTTGGTACTTCCTGGGATGAAGGTCGAAATAAATTTATTTTTGATTTGTTTGAAAATATGAACAGGATGTTCATAAAATTAGATGTGGAATCATCTGCGACTGAAAGATAAACTTTAGTCACTATCTTCCATCGTTCAAGATAACCTCTTGAGGGGTATTCATGTTGAAAAGGGAAACATTCTCAATTGAATATTGAATAGAAAGATTTTTCTGTTAATTGAAAAATCCACGATGAAAATGAAGTTATTTTTTGTTAACGTCTAACAGAAAACAACCACTTCCCCGGCTAAAGCCACGCTGGACATTGAACTACATCTGATAGATATTCTGAAAGGACCCTAACTCAAAAGAAAAAATCCGAAATTGAAAATTTGCATTTCCATTCAGAAAGTTATTTGATTTTCTATTCCAGTCCTAATTAAGAACTCATTCAATATTCAATTGGGAATGTTTCCCTTTTCAAATATATTTTTATTGTTAATTAATTCACATATTTTCTGAAACGCTTCACTGTACTCCAAAAAACTGCGATATAGTAGTAAAACAATCATCCACAGAGATGGTTAAAAAAAAGAAAGTAGTTGGATGTGCAATCTATACAGGGTCGCTGATATGTATGGAAACGGTCGATTATCTCCTAAAGTAAAATAGCTAGCGAAAAATATTGAGACACAAAAGTTTTAGGGTTCTTGAAAATCTTTCACAATAAAGTATTCAGGATCAGTCAAAAAGTCATGACGAAACAAAGTGACTTTTTCTTTAATGGAACACCATGTATATTACTCCATATTTCAATTCTTCTCAAAATTCTAAATAAAATTGATATAGCACATAATGTCTTAAATTCAACCGTTTTCGAGATATTTAATAGTGAAAGTAAAATCACGAATAGAGACAACATTTATTTGGGACCTCAGTCATTCTGGGATTTCTACAAACTAGTCAAAAAGTCCGTAGATGATAGAAATCTGAAAAGTTTTTCAACTTTTTTCGACTTGGTTAGACATTAATATATTGAAATATATCAAAAATAGCAACAAAAATGATCAGAACCCTCACGAAATTCATTTGATTATCACCTGTAAGAATTACACCAAAAAAAGCGAATTGATAGATTCCCAGCTCACCTTGCTAAATTACGAATAATATCTTCTTTATTTTGCTATTGTGATATAAACCACATTTTTCAAATGCTCCGATCATCATAATGAAATTGAAACTCTCTGAAAACTTATTTTAGATAACATCCATCTACCAGTTAACATTTTCCATCTTCTAGATCTTGAAAAACAAAATATTTAGGAATTTTATTGTAACGTTTTACTTAAAATTAATATTTTAATATAAGAGGAAGCTTATGCAAATGCAATCTAGCTTCATTATTATTCTGTGGCAAAAATGGATGGATAAAAAGACCATTCGTCTAGAACTGAGAAAACCATTCTTGATAATTTAGGAGATGTAGATTGGCAAACTAACAGGCTGCTACAATAATATTAATTTTGTATACTATTATGGATTATTTAGAAAAAAATTCTGGTTTTTTAGTTATTGAAGATCACACACCCTAAAATATGATTCCTTGCTAGAAACAATACGGTTCGAGTAGTATTGAAATTAAACACGAAACGAGCTATTATAGATACTTCAGAGCAAAGATTCCCTCAAGAGGTGTACCAATAATATTCATTCAACATCAAGTAACATTCTTACCCTTTATTTAAAAAAATAGTTACAATTGTATCTGTACTCAACTTGACGGAAGGTAGTAATTTGCTGATTCATATTAAACATCGCACTAATCGTTGCAAATCCAATTTGATATTATACTTTTTTAATGTTTTTAAAATCGACTCACTCAAATTGGATTTCACACTGGTTTTCCACCTGGTTTTGGTTTCGAATCAAAACATCTGAATGACATAATGAGTGAAAAATCCAAATAGGAATATGTGAAATATTACAGTAAACAATATACTCATTGAATTGCATCTGATCGCATATACCTATGCTATGGTTCTTGATATAAATCAGAGCTCTAGCGTAATAATTTATTGATTCCAATAATAGATCGTAGAATTAGAAATAATTTCTGATTCTGTTTTTGAAAGCACTGTATCGTCTCTGGGATATAGCATAATATTTTTCCTGTGTCTAAAAATCATTGACTGAAACCAAGTCACTACTGATTGCGGACCGTCCCACCGGTGTATTAGCCACTCCCAAAATAAATTAACTGATAATTGGAAATTGGGATGTGACGCGATACGTGACTGCACAACTGCTCAGTGCAATCCCTCCCTTCATAAACAAACAAGATTATCAATTGTGCAATTTTTGCTGTGGGAGAGCTGTTTGTTGATTATTTGGTTAGGAGGCGGTTTGAAATATGACCCGTTTATCGCGTTGGTGGGCGGGTATTTGACAATTGTACATCGAGTAATGGGCTCCTATATCGATTGTCTCACAGTTTCACATACAGTGCGAGCCAAGATTATGGAGTGAAGTCAGTTTTTCGTACAAGAGACAGTTTGAAGAAAAGTTGACCATAAACATTTTGTTATTCAATTATAGTTTAACCATTTTCAATTGCAGAAGCTGTTTCTATAGGGAGCAAATCAAAAACTACTACTCGTAAAATTCTCCGTCGGCGGAGGGAAGATCAAAAGGAGATCAAAAGAGCCGACATTCAACGTGAGTTTGAGTGACAGCTGTTTCGTTCTTCAGCAGCCAATTAAAACGGACCGCAAGCCAATGATAATGCTTGTAGGTGTCTCTATACGTTGATACTAATAAATCACCAGTTATATACGTGTTTCAGGAGGTCTGAATACAAAAAAGGCAGTAACGTCTCTGGTCTGGGATTGAAATAGGTTTTAAAATATTCTATAGTTGTGATGTGTTTTTTTTTTCGACCATGGGAAAATGAAATTATGATGATCCGACTGCCTATTAATACATACTTCCTCGTTTATGGCATATTTTTTCATTTTAACGTATTTTTAAAATATTTAAATATCTCTGCCGCTCAAAACTTGTTTTTTATGCTTCTGCAATTGATAATGGATGATCTATACCACTATTATTTCTGTTAATTTTTCGCACAGAAGATTCTTTGTTGATAAGAAGTTGATGGGAAACATTTTGTTATTTAATTGCTACTATTATATTTGTCTTTGCAACACGTCCTATCAACGTTTTGTGGGAACAAAGTAATTGTCAAGTTTTTTGTTTACCAAAATATTTTGCATTGCATGAAATTGAAATAGCTGTATAGATAATCGAACAAGCTTTCAAATGATATATTACAAGGCATTTTTGTTTTTGAAAAAATTTTATGATGTCAAAATCTTGATACAGATCATGTTAGGAATGCTCCATTAGATTTGTAATTTTTTTAAGTGACTGTCCAAAATGATGTTCAATAATTTTAATCGAGAGTATTCTACTACAAAATAATATACCAAGGAGTTTTCATTTTCTTGGATCACGATTTTTTTTTCAACAATATATAAATACAGTGCTTCTCAAAAGTCTCCTCCACCCCCTCTTATTTTTGGAACGATTATACATAAACAAGTGAAATTTGGAAACTGAATATTAAAGGTTGTAAACTTTCCTACTAGTGATGATAGATGACGAAATCGTCAAAGATGACGTCACAAGGCCATTGTGACCAATAATTTCAAATGGAACCCTACGGCAAGCGACACCTCTTTTGAATGGTATCGAAAAAACCTATTCAATGATACTAATTTTGTTTGTGTTTATGGCAGTTTCAATGGCTCATTAGTAAACATTAAAATTTAAATTCCATTCAGTATGATATTAATTACAGATTTAAGAATCAGTACCTACTTGAAGAAATTGCTCGAAGTGACCTCCATTTACTTCCTGACAGTGAAATATCCTATTTTTAAACTCTTCTCGTACTTTTGCAAATGTGTCTGCGGACCTAACGATGTGGTTTCCCAGGATACCTGCCCAAACATTCACCTTCTGGGGAAATTGGGTATGTGTTTCACGAAACAGGTGAGGATTTGCGTCACTCCAATACCTCACATTCTGTGTATTTACATTTCCATTTAGACAGAAAGTACTTTCGTCACTAAAACAAATTGTTTTGACATAGTCTGGCTGTTGGTTAATTTTAGTTTCCATATTTTCACAAAATTCTAGTCTTCGGTCTGGGTCGTCGTCTGAGAGTTGATGAACCCTTTTTAATTTGTATGGATGAAATTTGTTTTTTTTTCAACACCCTGTGTACTGTACTTCGACTGACTTCACAGGTAGATGCAACGTGAGTTGTTGAAGAAGTAGGATTAACTATTACTTCTGCCACTATATCAATTTTTTTCTCTTCAGAAATTTGTGGTCTGCAGATCGTTTCGCATCATTAATACTACCCGTTGTTTCAAACTTACGAAGAAGCTCCCTTAAATAAGTCCGCGATACGGGGCGATCGGGAAACCTCTCATTACAAATGCGTTCTGCTGCATGAATATTTTGTCCAGTTTCACCAAGAATTAGGATCGCTGCTACTTTATCACCTAAAGCACGTACCATTTCGCTTCTTGAAGCACTTAAACGTTCGGCTCACAACAGTTTAACAAATTATTAAAATGTACAAAAATATTGAAAGGACCAAAAGCTGCTAAAACAGTTAAACGTTCCATCAACAATACACAAATTATTAAATGTACAAAAACTTGGACAATTACAAAAACGTCGAATTAGGGAGACTAACAAAAACGTGAGCTTATTTGACAACTATCCAGAAACGGAGCTTGAATTTGGAATTTTAGTGTTAACTGATTTAATTCATCACAGCTTTGCGTTTTTTAAAAGCGAGTTGCCAAAACTGCCATAAACACAAACAAAATTAGTATCATTGAATAGGTATTTTCGATACCTTTTAAAAGAGGTGTCGCTTGCCGTAGGGTTCCATTTAAAATTATTGGTCACAATGGTCTTGTGACGTCATCTTTGACGATTTCGTCATCTATCATCACTAGTAGGGACGTTTACGACCTTTAATATTCAGTTTACAAATTTCACTTGTTTATGTATAATCGTTCCAAAAATAAGAGGGGGGGAGACTTTTGAGAAGCACTGTATATTGTCTAATTAGTGGGACGTATTTTATTAACTTGTTGTGTGATTTTCTGTTCCTTTTCTCTTTGTAGACTGGCTTAATCATGTATATTTTCCTTGTTCATTTTTTATGACACAAGAATAAATTCATCATCTGTTCTCACTAGTCTACAAAACCAGAAAAAATATTTGCTTGGAAACTAATATTGGAAAAGGTTCCTATAGTGTGTTCTTTGTTCACAATGTATCTTACGAAATTTCCACAAAAACCATTATTTATCGAAAAATACCACTCACCTAAGCTTCCATATATATTTGCTATGACTAGAAGAATGGCGAATACATGTCGGTTGTGGTTGGTCATCTGAAACAAAAAATATAACTGTAACATTATTGATAAAAAAACGTGTGCGGTTGGGGGACCCCTGTCAGGAACGGAGGTCCTTTACGCCGCTTGCGGTAGGTGTCGACTGGTAGAAATCGTCACGTAATACCAAACAATACTATACCTATACAGGTTGGAAAGGCAAAATGGAATTAATTCGTTATTTCAGTTATTGTGCATTTTTACAAAAAATCCCGAAATACATCAATTTCAGATTTTCAAATGTCATCCTGCAATGACAAAATTTCAACCCCCTTTGAGTGACAGTGACAACCCCCAAATTTTTAAATGGGAAGTAGGGGCATGTGATACATCATTCAAAAGGTCTCTTCATTCTCTGTTCAAAAATGCAATTAAAACATCTGAATGGACGTAATTCGCTTCAATACGCTAAAAGCTAATACTAATACCGTTTCTTGATAATGAGAAAGTAAGAAATAGTATATTGTACACTATAGTTTTTCTATGACTATTTTAATCATATCATTAGAAATATGTTATCTTGTCATAACAGTTTCTATCATACACTTTCATGCCGTCATTGAAAATACAAATATTGAAAAATATCATAAAAATCGAACATTACTCTAATTGATTTCATTAAAAAAAAATACAATTTTAGGAATTAAACCCACAACCTCCAGCGTGAAAAATCCGGGAAAACCCTGAATTAACACTTCGATCCAATCTCTGTCTTATTTATGGATTGAAATTAACTCCTACAATATCAGAATAGGTGGTATCAAATTTAGAATATCACTGTTAGCACCATCACTCATTTAGGTACTGTCCTGATTATTTCATGTTTTGAAATTAATTTTACGCAAACTACCAAATGTAAAAAAATTATTATCAGGCAGATGTCAATAGATTTGATTCGATCTCATATTATCTATCATCATGAAATTCGTTATTATAATGACAGTCTAGTAGCCCATTGAAAAAGTTACCATGGCAATGTTAGTTTTGTTTCAATTGTTGTGGGATTATAACCGCATGACAGTATTTGTCAGTGTTATACCTGTCGTCAACTGCAATTCTGGAACATGGTTCGTTTAACAGAAATGCACAAAATAACAGTTCTGCAGATGATTGGTTACGGAGACAACACACGAACACAAATCGAAGTTGCTCGCCTATTTCACGGAAAATTTCCGGATTTGCCGCCTATATCCCAAGGGACAATAAGTAATAAAATAGAAAAGCAATTTCGCGAGCTTGGACATGTGAGGCAGATGAAAAAAGCACCTTCCAAAGCAATAAATATTGATACCAAATTGGGCGTACTGGCTTGAGTCGACAAGCAGCCGCAACATTGGATGTTAACCATTCACCGATTCTTCGAATATTAAAATAAAATTAAATGCATCCCTAAAAAATTATACCAACTCAGGAGCTCATGGAAGATGATTTTGATCGAAGAAAGTATTTTTGTGAACAAATGATGGAAATGTTAGATAACAATGTGATCCAATTGGAACATGTTTTGTATTCTGATGAGTGTACTTTTACGCTTCACAGACATGCTAATCTTCAAAATTGCCGCAACTGGTCTACGGAAAACCCCCACTGGATGAGAGAAGAAAATACACAATACCCTCAAAAGGTTCATGTTTGGGCAGGGATAGTTGGAAACCATGTTATCGGTCCGTTTTTCTTTGAAGGCAAATTGAATGTGGATAATTATTTAGCAATGCTACAAAATAACGTTGAGCCAACTTTGGCAAACTTATATCCTGATCCAGCAAACCTACAAGTTCCAGTGAATATGATATGGTTTCAGCAAGATGGATTACCTAATCAATGTCCTACACCGAATATTTCCAAATCGGTGGATAGGGAGGCGAGGATGGATTGACTGGCCAGCACGATCACCTGATCTCACGCCATTGGACTTATTCTTATGGGGATATGTGAAAAGTATGGTATACAAAACTAAACCAATAGATTTTGTTGACTTAAGAAGAATAATAACGCTTGTGATTAGGTCGGTCACACCACAGATGTTCCATAACGTTAGAAGACAGATTTATTTAAGATTAGGATGTTGCCAAGACGTTCGAAGCGAGCATTTTACATCATCAGGAACTAAACTGATAATTTGATTTTTTGTTGTTAATTTTTGAAAGAAATTGGAAAAAAATTACATTTTTGAATAGAGAATGAAAAGACCTTTTAAATGATGTAGCAAGTGCCCCAAATTCCCATTAAAAAGTTTGGGGGTTGTAACTGTCACTCGAAGGGTTCGAAGGGATGAAATTTTGTCATTGCAAGATGTCATTTCAAAATCTGAAATTGACGTATTGACATAATGAATTTATACCATTTGGCTATTCCACACTGTATATACTTTTTCCAAACTCCTCCGCCACAGTAAAAGGTATTTTATTCCTGATAATACTATTCGTTATAAACTAAACTAAACATTCTTTCAATTCTGTTTTTGAGACAAAAAACAGTTTAATTTCGACTGATACACACAAAGGAAGCAGAAAAAGAAAAAACGCGGAATTATTTCCACATGCTCATCTTGTCTCTTCAGTTTCATTCTTTTCCTGTCCTTTGTATGACAGAACCATGTGCTCTGCCATTACCAAAAGTGTAATGTTTCTTTCTTCAATTGATATTTAATTTGTAATTATGGATTTTAAAAAACTGAATGTGTTACCAATTTGTGAAACAATATTTCAAAGTTGTATAATGAAGAGCATTTTTATGAAATTACCCCCAACTTAGTAAGTCCTCCTTTACATTTTTCATGTACTGTTAATCGCTCTTTGAGTTTTTCTTCTTGTATCGGCTATTTTTTCTGCCTGCACCCCCAAGGAATATCATCATAGGATTATTGCAAAATTTGATGTTTATATATATGATGGCGTTTTCTCTTGCAACATTTTTTCTATATCAGTTGTTATTCTATACAGTGCTTGTCAAAAGTACCCTCCCCCCTCTTATTTTTGGAACGATTATACATAAACAAGTGAAATTTGGAAACTGAATATTAAAGGTTGTAAACTTTTCTACTAATGATGATAGATGACGAAATCGTCAAAGATGACGTCACAAGGCCATTGTGACCAATAATTTTAAGTGGAACCCTACGGCAAGCGACACCTCTTTTAAAAAGTATCGAAAAAACCTATTCAATGATACTAATTTTTTGTTTGTGTTTATGGCAGTTTTGGCAACTCGCTTTTAAAAAACCCAAAGCTGTGATGAATTAAATCAGTTAATACTAAAATTCCAAATTCAAGCTCCGCCTCTGGATAGTTGTCAAATAAGCTGACGTTTTTGTTAGTCTCCCTAATTCGACGTTTTTGTAATTGTCCAAGTTTTTGTACATTTAATAATTTGTGTATTGTTGATCGAACGTTTAACTGTTTTAGCAGCTTTTGGTTCTTTAAATATTTTTGTACATTTTAATAATTTGTTAAACTGTTGTGAGCCGAACGTTTAAGTGCTTCAAGAAGCGAAATGGTACGTACGTGCTTTAGGTGATAAAGTAGCAGCGATCCTAATTCTTGGTGAAACTGGACAAAATATTCATGCAGCAGAACGCATTTTTAATGAGAGGTTTCCCGATCGTCCCGTTTCGAGAACTTATTTAAGGGAGCTTCTTCGTAAGTTTGAAACAACGGATAGTATTAATGAGGCGAAACGATCTGACAGACCACAAATTTCTGATGAGAAAAAAATTTATATACTGGCAGAAGTAATAGTTAATACTGCTTCTTCAACAACTCACGTTGCATCTACCTGTGTAGTCAGTCGAAGTACAGTACACAGGGTGTTGAAAAAAAAACAAATTTCATCCATACAAATTAAAAATGGTTCATCAACTCTCAGACGACGACCCAGACCGAAGACTAGAATTTTGTGAAAATATGGAGACTAAAATCAACCAACAGCCAGACTATGTCATAACAATTTGTTTTAGTGACGAAAGTACTTTCTATCTAAATGGAAATGGAAACCACATCGTTGGGCCTCTTTGTTTAAATACTAATTTCACTGATGAGGTTTATCTGGAGCTGTTGCAAAACGCAACAGAACCGTTAATCCTTGAAATTTTGGAAGATAATCCAGATGAATTTGGCAATTTGGAAATAACATTCCAACAGGATGGTGCTCCTCCACACCATTACGGTGCAGTGAGACGGTATTTGGATGAGGAGTATCGAGGTAGATGGATTGGACGACGAGGTTCAACGGAATGGCCAGCTCGATCACCAGACCTCACACCTTTGGATTTTTTTCTGTGGGGGTACCTTAAATCGAAGGTTTACGCCACCGAACCTGACAATATTGACGTTTTAAAACAACGTATTGTTGCAGAATGTGAGGCTGTTTCCGCAGACACATTTGCAAAAGTACGAGAAGAGTTTAAAAATAGGATATTTCACTGTCAGAAGTGAATGGAGGTCACTCCGAGTAATTTCTTCAAGTAGATACTGATTCTTAAATCTGTAATTAATATCATACTGAATGGAATTTGAATTTTAATGTTTACTAATGAGCCATCAAAACTGCCATAAACACAAACAAAATTAGTATCATTGAATAGGTTTTTTCGATACCTTTTAGAAGAGGTGTCGCTTGCCGTAGGGTTCCATTTAAAATTATTGGTCACAATGGCCTTGTGACGTCATCTTTAACGATTTCATCATCTATCATCACTAGTAGGGAAGTTTACAACCTTTAATATTCTGTTTCCAAATTTCACTTGTTTATGTATAATCGTTCCAAAAATTAGAGTGGGGGGGGACTTTTGAGAAGCACTGTATATCTGATCAATACTGGATTGTTTATTCCTGAAACCAAGCTGTTGATCTGGGATGAGTTTCTTTATATTAATTATAAGTTTCAATATTTTTAGAGAGCTGTGATAGTAGTACGGATAGTAGTAAGTCTATTTAAATTCTTTGGGTAGTTTTTCAGGTTTTGGTATCCTGATGATTTTATGAGTGCTCAAATATAAGTGAAATAGAAAACGTCATAATGTAGACTTGAGAAACAGGAGCGTAAAAGAAGATTCATTGACGATATATATCAGTCAGACACGAATGAGGAAGTATTATCTATAGCTAAAACTACTCTAGTTTGCAGCTGCTTTTATAATACAAAGGAAATTTTTCACATAATTTTTTGCAGTCGGATTTGCATTAAAACGTGGTATAAAGGTATGCATTATATAACATAATACTAATTTTATGCTCATTTGAACATACCTCTAAGGTACTATAAACCATTTATAACTGTAAAATCGGCGAGCAGTACCCATCATTAGAATTCGAAAAAAGTTCACATATGCAGGATGCGGTAGTTTTAAGACCTGTGGGAGATTTATTTCTGCATGCGGAGTCAATGAATATAAATGACTATCGAAACCGTTCAGTCTTTGTTCCCTTCAATAAATTATAACGATTACTAGCTCATTTCCATAAAAACACGGAATTTGCAACATTGTAAGATATATACTTTTCGTTTTCATCTCATTAGTTTCATTAATGACTTCCCTCAATTGATAGAATTTTTATTACAGGTATTGATTTCCTATGGAAAAAAATCGAGGCCCCACCCCAACTTATGGAAGGATCACGATGTACTGAATCAGGTAAAAATAATATATTTTTTGTTATAGAGGTTTAATTGAAAATAAATCCTATTACTGAAAACAATAACAATAGGATATAAAATTGTTGGTGTATACGAATAATTAGAACAGATAGTAGAAACATAAAAAGCTAAAAAAAAAAAAACAAACAAAAAGCAAATATTGCCCATATCATGTAAATACGCATCACAGTTCCATCAAGATCATATAGTCATATGTCCATTGGGCTAGAGT